>OMLF01048724.1:0-25750 GCA_900302615.1 Holocentrus rufus | reverse complement strand
GTAATGATCTATGTTTATTAGCAAGCTCTCAGAGTAAATCTGCTGGGTTTTTGGCAGCTGCGGGAGTGTGCATGCGTTGTGATGCGCGCAGTAATTCAGATTTTGAAACAGAATTATTGGGCTGAAATGTCTCAATAGCCTACCAGCCTTCAGCCATCAGGAATATATTACACCATGAAGTTCTTTGAAAAAGCCCCAACATTTGCCAAACCGTTGTGTCTCTTTTCGGCGCTGAGCTAAGGGGGGGGTGATGCTGTTAAAAACACCCACGGCTTGTTTTTTGAGCTATTTGAGGTGTTTGATCTCAAGCCTTCTGCTGGCAGGTGGGATTGAGATCACTGAGCCATCTCATTAACATTCCGTTGTCTTGCACCCTGGGGATACAAGGAGAGACGGTATGTTACAGGATACTTTGCTGTACAGGTCGGGATAATGCACCATTAAATGTGGACAGACACACACACACATGCATACATACTTCCTAAAGCTGGAAGGCTCTGCATAATGTCTTTGGCACAATGTCCTGGCACACAGGATGCAGCGCTGAGTTTCCACAGGATCCTGATGTTCTTTGGAGAAGATTATGCAGCAGCACTTTGGATCAGACAGAAAGGGGGACTATGGCTCACTAAAGCCAATCCCTCCAGCCAGAAGACACCAAATCTACCACAGCCTGTGGGTTTTAACATCTTTGAATGTTACCACAGTCAAATGTGGGCTTGAATTTCCCATGAATCGCAATGAGTTCATTTGTAAATTGTGATTAACAACTGACAATGCAGAAGTGGATGGGATGAAAGAACTGCGGAATCAAATGAAGACCACCGAACTTCTCTTTCCCAGGAAAAACATGAAAGTCAGCACAGATGGAGAAGATTAATAGCAGAGTGCATGTTAGAAAAAAATGACTTGGAGTTCCTTTGCCTGAAAAGTCCCAATAGTGCTTTAACATTTAGAGTTGCTGGCCCAAGTCAGACTCCACTGTCAGTTCAGATGGGCTGCAGGAGAAAGTCCTACTTTTCATGTTCCACACCACTTGTTTGGACACTGTGGGCGCTGGTCAAAACAGGAAATTGCAGGCTAATCAAGACTCCAAACTGCGATACCTAATCAACGTTAATGACAGGAAATGGACTAAATCAGCTTCCTCTGCATGAAAACTTAAGGCAGCGTCTTCTCCTGTCTCATCTTGGTTTGCAATCAAGTAGGGGAAAACCTAAGATTGCATCCTCAAAAATTGCTAACAAGGGATAACTGAGCAAATAAATCATGGGAATCAACTTTAATACTCCTAACCTTAAATGACCTGTCACAACTCGCTGACTTGGCCTAAAACTGGGTGAACCAAGGCTAAAAATATCAGATGTAGTCACTTACTGCCACCTAGTGAAACCTCTTCCTCCTGATTCCAAGTAGAAATCCCTAAATCCTCCACACTCAAATCTCAATCAGATGGGTTATGTTCAAATTATTCCCATTCACTCTGGACTCAATCAACACATAAACAAAGTATAACCAAGGGAGTTTATTTTCAAATTCACAAAGCTTGAAAACCATAGAAGGTGTATAAAAAGGCCTACTGGGCTAAAGTTACCAGTCGGGTTGTAATAAATGGTTTCAGCTTTTTAACATTCACCTTTCACACGAGTCGTGTTACTGCATATTTACACAGATCTCAAAGTTTCACTTCTACTATATCTGAGGCCTTTCCAAAAATATATTTTCAGCAGTGTCACAGCTTTCAACGCATGATATCCAATTATTATAACACCCACCTTTATACCCAAATGTGTTTATCAATATCCAACAGCTGTAAGCAGTAAAGCTCAAGACCAAATCTGACGGGGGAATGAGGGAAAAATGGAAATGACTTCCTTGTGCCGATGTTGAAGGATTACTTCTTCCTGGACAAATGGCCATAGTGATTACATTTATTTTACAGTTAAGTGGAAATAAAATAATCACCTCTATTTTAAGTGACCACATGTCCATTCTATATTCCTTAATTAAAGTGTTTTCCTTTGATTGGTCAACTGCAACTTCAGTATCCATTCTCCACGGAACGTCTCAACATCTCACACACACACACACACGCACATTCACTGCATGTCTCCATGCCGTGTTTAACCTGTGTAAAATGTTTCTGACTCAGTTCATGTTGGAGTGACTCTTCAAGTGCCTCCTCAGGTGGTTCAGGCAGGTGTAAGTCTTGGGACAGATCTGGCAGTGGTAAGGTCTGACGCCTGAGTGGTTCAGCATGTGCTGCTTCAGCACACTTCCGTCTGAGAAAGCTTTCCCACACTGAGAGCACACGTAAGGCCGCTCCCCGGTGTGCACGCGCATGTGAACTGTGACTTTGTGGGCCATAGTGAATCCCTTGCCGCACACCGTGCACTTGAATGGCCTCTCTCCCGTGTGGGTGAGCCTGTGGGTGCGCATTGCACCCATCTGGGAGAAAGCCTTGCCACAATCAGGGCAAACGTGCGGCTTCTCCCCTGTGTGAACCCTGGTGTGACTCCGCAGTCCTCCAGCTGTGGAGAAACACTGTGAGCAGTGAGTGCACTGGTAAGGTCGCTCTCCTGTGTGGGTGCGCATGTGCTGCTTCAGGTCATAGCGGTTTCTGAAGCCTCGACCGCAGACCAGACAGTTTTCTGGTCTGTCATCGTTGTGGCGCATCTCGTGGTTTGACAGGCATTTCTCAGACAGGAAGCTCTTGCCGCACTCCTGACACTGATATGGTTTCTCATGATCGACCCTCTGGTGGTACTTGAGCTCACTGATCCCCGGGAAGGTCTCATCGCAGTATCGGCACCTGAAGCGATGATTCGGGCTGTAGGGAAGCTGGTGTTCACTCATCTGATGATTCCTCAGCAGGTGGGCCATCTTGAAGGTTTTCCCGCAATGAGAACACTCGTATTTTGTCAGCAGCTGCACACACTGATGTCTGACACGTTCATGTAGAGATCTGAACTGGCAGCCGCACTTGGTGCAAATATGTGCGGCATTCTTGCACTTTCTCTTCCTGTGGCCAGAGAGGTGAGCCTCTGTTCGGAAGGCTTTGCCACACTGAGAGCATTTGTATGGCTTCACTGCAGTGTGGAACCTCTGATGCTCCAGAAATTCAAACCGGTACTTAAAGCTTCTCCCACACTGCGGACAGTTGTGGGTGACTCGTCCACGGGGGTAAACAGCTTTGACTGAGGTTTTCCTGGAGGACACAGATGTGGAGGACGTCCGGTGCGCTGCGCTTTTCTTATGTTTATTTCCACTTATTAATTTGACAGTCTCCATTTCCCCGGCCTCCTCATGGCGCAGCTGATGTTTGGCCAAACACTTGGAGGAGATGAAGCTCTTCCCACACTGCTTACACTGATACGGTTTGTCATGATCTATCTGTTGATGATACTTCAGTTCACCGATTCCCGGAAAACCTTCCCCACAATGGCTACACTTGAAAAGGCGGCTCTGGACGTGAGTTAGCAAGTGATCCTTCAGGCTGCTTGACTTTTGGAAACTCTTCCCGCAGTGCGCACATTCGTAGTTTCGGCCCCGTTTTGGGCACTGGTGCCTGAATTTCTCCAGTGAGGATGGAAAACTGTTCCCACATTTAATGCACAGATAGGCAGCGTTTTTGCATTTTCGTAGCCTGTGACCGGCCAGCAGGGTGGCTGTTCTGAAAGCCCTCCCGCACTCAGAGCAGTTGTAAGGCTGCAGCCCACTGTGGACCCTCTGGTGCTCGATGAGGACAGAGTGATGCTTGAAGCACTTGTCGCACTCGGGACATTTGTGCATTCCCGGCTGCTGCCTCCGTCGGGGCGATGAGACGGCGCTCCTCTTCGGCGATTCGGGAAAATCGGTTGAGGTGGAGGGAACTTGAGAGTTTGTCGACAGCTCCTCATCAAACATGACGATCTGAGGGACATCGGTATTTTCGTCATCACAAGCGCTCGGATGGGAAGCGATGGCCACTTCCAACGATGGAGGAAGAGACAAGGAGGGAACGAGGAGATCGTCTGATTGAAATGGAGCTGTGTGGAAAATGAGGGAAATGTCAACACAACATTCTCACATTGCTTCTGCTGATTTAAGTATTTCAAAGTATATATAAGATGCACACTCACCAACGCTACTCTTAGCCAGTTTCCCATGACATTGTTTGCTCTGGAGAAGAAATTTGAGATCATCTCCATTTGAAACACATTGTATGTACTCCTCTAGTACAGAGGGGGCAGCGCTGATCCAGGATGCTGTCTGTGTATCAGAAAAATCCGAAAATAAATCATTTCAAATTCACAGGGTTTCTAAATACTTCATTATTCTGTCTCGTGATGATCCTCTCTGTACCTGTTTAAAGTCCGGTATTGGCAGCAGCTCTTCCAGTCTGGTGAAGAACTCACAAACTAGAGTCTCCAGCGCCGTGTCAAAGTCAGGGCCGTACTCCACAGGAAACACGTTCTGTTGGACAGAACAAAATAGTTGGAACGTTTATGAACAATAGATTATCAATCAGGATCAGGATGCTTTTACTAAAAAAAAAAATACTTTGCTACTGCCTTTAACTAATTTTAAGGCCTTTAATTTCCTTACAGTTGTCAATCTGTGCTGAATTTTATCCTTCATCTTATTCCAGGCACTTTTATACCTATTTCAATTTTATATCTGAAATTGTAACTTATCATTTTAATCTTCTTTTGTTTGCTGTTGTTTCTTTTAATCATTTTTGTGTGTTTCTTTTGTTAATAGAGTTGTCTTGCCCAAAAGATATTTATATACGGATATGTAAAATTGCAAAAGTGTAATGGATTACTTACACATTCGATAAATTAACAAATGAACTGCAGATCAGTTCAATAGTTGATATTATCTATAATTTGCCTATAACAAGTTGAACACTCTCTTTACCTTGAGGAAATGTTCTCTTCCATCCGTGTCCTCGATGAGGCCTTGCACCAGCTTCATGAAGTTTGCTTCAGGCGCTTCAATGACTGTATCAGTTGTCTAGATTACAAGACAGATATCATAATCAGCTTGCTTTACAGCAAGGATGGAAAAAAAACAAAAACAAACAAAAAAAATGCACAATTCCACAATAATCACGAACCTCTTCTATGCAAGATGATCGGATTCTGTCGAGGTGGGTCTCAACGGCCTTGAGATCTTCAGGATGTTCAGAGCGTAAAAGTTCAAGAGTTGTCTAAAGATAATTTAATTCATGAGGATTATTAACAACAGTGTTTGCACAATAATAATAATAATATGTTTCTAGTACTGGACACTGTGTAATTTTGGTCTCCAGTGTAAATACCCTCTCTTATGCTAATAACAAACATTGATGGACTATGGTAAATCTAATTTTTCTCCTGCATGAGTGAAGAGTTTGTAGTGGCGCATGCATTGCCACAATGATTCACTTTCTGAGCTGTTAAGTGGCTTATTCTCATTAGCACATATCAGGCTCATTATACTGTGTGCATTTCAAATCACTTACCCTCGCTCTCAAGCCCAGTGAGAGTAGCCTCCCTTCTCTTTTGCTCATAAGTTCAGGAACTGCATCTGTTACCATGGACACAAACTCTTCCAGTTTCCCATAGTGCTTTATGTTCCTCTGGCGCACCACTTCCCACATCACCGCAGACATCAGTCGTAGTGGCGGAACCAGGAGTCCCAGTGAAGACAGGGGAACGCTAAACTCTGCAGATTAAGTGAAATAAATGCACCAAACAATTTTTAAATTTTGTAATATTCTTATTACTATCCCATTTTACTATTGCATGTGTGAGACTCATATACACTGCACTAGGGGTGATGCGATACTGGGAGACTTGGGTTCAAATGGTGTAAGGAGCAACAGGTAGATGTAATAGGTAAATGTAACTTAGAGTAGGATTGGGAGTGGGATAAATCTCCTTATCAGCACTTCAGGTCTAATGCCTTGATATAAGTTCAAAGTAGGCACAGTTCACTTTGCTGAAGTATCCACACATATGGATGCAATAAAAAATGAAATCATACATGGGATGCAAAGTTATCCTTCCAATATCTGCTTCTTTTCCTGCTAATTATAACCACAGGGCTGGTGTGTATATACCACCTCCAATCCCCTGCTTTCATGTGGATATAAAGTAAATCTAGTGGTCAGATACTAAGACAAGAGCATTCAGCCTGTGCACAGTGCACTGCCCACTGGACGACAGTGCAGGACAGGCGCAGAAACTAAGGTTCATCGGCAATGGGCCGTGAATGGCTGTACAATCAGCTAACGTTGGCGAGGCCAACTTAATGCTAATTGAATGTATTGATGGTGGTGCATAGCTAAGACCAAACAGATATATAAGAGTGAGGTAAACTAATTCTCTTAACACTGTTAACGTTAACGCTACAAAATTAATTAACGTTCACTTGGTAACGTTAGCTAACGTTACAAAGCTAGCTAGAGGGCCTTTGGTGAAGCCCGGCAAGCCTCCTAGCTATCTCTTTGCTTACAATTGGGCAAAACAATTCTCGTTCCAGGGATTAGTCGAGGCCTGTCCCGCCTCGGCTAATAATTAGCTTTAGCTAGTTTGCTAGCAGGGTGGCGAGACAAAAATGCACAATTTTGCCGAGTTTCACAAGCTAATACATACCCATATCGTTCATTTTGGACGCCTTTTATAACGATGAAAAGAAAAATTATTACAGTGAAAAATCGTTCATTGTCAGGGTTAGCGCTTTAGCTAGCAGGACACAGAGCTTCAGGCGCCAACTTCTTCCTGAAACATGTAGTTCATCAATGGGCAGCGTTCCCTCAGTCAGTGTTTGGCTTTAAAGGTGGGGTGGGTTTGGCTTACGGGGCAGCCCGGCTTCACGGAGCTTCACATCTTCTGTTCAAAATCTGTTGCACCGCCTATCCAGACAACCAGAAAATACAAATCGAGCAAAGCTCGTCAGGGCAACTTGGGGGTAAAACAACTGTTAATATTTTTTCTAATATTTATCGATTGTTTGTGTCAAAAACATCGAGACGTGTACTGAAATATAAACAAACTATTTTTAGACTATAAAAACAAAGAGAGCGATACAGTTTACTTCCGGGTGAAAACTACATTTCAAAGTAATAGTTACTGAATTGAGCACAAGTTAATTCCTCTCCCAATATTATTGGGGAGTAATTATATTAGATATATTGACCAAAATAAATACATAATTAAAAAAAAATCGGCAATAGTTTATGTGAAAACGGATTACATTCAGTACTGTAAATTAATTTCATTTCATCTACATGAAAAATGTACATAGTGAGGAAGAGAGCAACTCCACCACAGTCCTCATCTTTGATGCATCATGAACACTTTGTTTCAAACTGATATGTGACATATCGTCTTTGAGCCTACATCCTACTCTTTAGTCGAGCCTACTCTGTTCCAGTCTGCACAGGAGTGGAAGACAGTGGTGGCAGTTCCATCTTGTGAGTTGCTCTTATCAATACCTCATTTGCAATATGCACTACAGGATGTTTCACACTGAGTGAAAGTGCAAAAGCCTGCTGCTGTTAGAAAGAATGAGTACTTTGACATTTTGTTGTAGATCTAGATTTATTCAGTATTTTCAGAATATTAACATTACACAACACTGTTATTGAGAAATAACTAATAAATAATTTTGGAGTAATTCAAAATACTGACAGTGGACATGTAAACTGCTCAATGCACAAAGAGGCATATGATTCCTTAGTGACAACATAAGCTGGAACGTTTTAGGTCTTGAGAGAAATTAAAATATTACAATTACACAATAGGCCAAATAATTTGTAATCCAGAACAAATTTGACAAAACATGAAAATCAGACATTCTGAATACAAAAAAAGACCTCTGCCATACTCCAGCAGGTTTTCTCTGCAATATTTTCTGATGTCATAGCCAAATAAAATACTAGATTGAGGGAATGAAAATCAGTGCAGTCAAATGGAGTGGACAACACTGTGTGTTTTCAGGTGCCTCTTCAGATGATTAAGGCATGTGTAAGTCTTTGCACACAACTGACAAGCATAGGGTCTAACCCCTGAATGGTTCATTGTATGTTTTTTCAGTTCGCTGCCACGTGAAAAACCTTTCCCACATTCAGAGCAGACGTAGGGCCGTTCCCCGGTGTGAACACGCATGTGGAGTGTCAGTTTGCTTGCCATGGTGAATCCTCTCCCACACACAGTGCATTTGTATGGTTTTTCCCCCGTGTGCGTGCGCCTGTGTATCTGCAGCTCCCCGGCTGAAACAAAAGCCTTGCCGCAGTCGGAGCACAGATACGGTTTCTCCCCTGTGTGGGTCCGTATGTGTATGTTCAGGTTTCCAGAAACAGAGAAACGTTTCCCGCAGTACGTGCATTGAAAAGGCCTCTCGCCCGTGTGGCTGCGCATGTGAAGGTTCAGGTCGTGTTTGTTCTTAAACGCCTTGCCGCAACGCACGCAGATTTCTGTTCGCTGCTGATTGTGACGCAGTTCGTGGGCTGTCAAACACGCAACCGAGCTGAAGAATTTCCCGCACTGCATGCACTGGTTGGACTGTTCGGGGGGATGAATCTTCTGGTGGGTTCTCAGCTCGCTCATGCTGGGATACGCTTCCCCGCACTGTCTGCACTTGAAAATCCGGTTCTGTGTGTGAGTAATCTGGTGCTTTCCCAGCAAGTACATTTTCTTGAAGCTTTTTCCGCACTGGGGGCAGTCAAACTTTTGGACCTGTTTGATGCACTGGTGTCTAAACTTGTCCTGTATGGATTCAAAATGGTTCCCACATTTGATGCAAATGTAAGCTGCTTTTGTGCACTGCGTCCGCCTGTGAGTGGACAGGTCCGACGTCCTCCGGAAGGCCTTCCCGCACTGAGAGCACTTGTAAGGGTTTTCTCCCGTGTGCAGCCTCTGGTGCTCCAGGAGCTCGTAGCGGTAAATGTAGCACTTCCCACAATGGGCGCATTTGTGTGCAACTCGCTGCCGCGGGGGAACGCACATGGAGCTGGAGGACACGGGACACTCTGAGGATGTGGATGGAGTGAGGGAGCTGGCTGAGGCTTGGTCATCGAACACCACGATGTGAAGATCGGTGACACTTTCACTGCATTTTTCTCCGGTTGTTTGTTCAGCAACGCTGCTGTCCTGAGTCTGTGTTTCTTTCTCGGACGGCCATCTTGCATCCTGTGTCCCCAAATCTCCCGCCTCCTGCGGAGAATTCCCTTCAGATCCTCGCTGGTTTTCAGAACTTTCTCCATTCGCTTCCATTTCCACATCTGTAGTGCTCCCATAGTCAGAGCCGGCTTCTGGACCATGAACCGTCTGGTAGGATTTGCTGGTCTCTCTCAGTGAGGAGGGGAGCGATAAGGACATGAAGAGGCGATGCTCTGAGGGACAGGGGGCTGTTTGTCAGGAAAAATAAAAGAGGAAAAATATTATTTACATTAAATCCCCTTTAATGCGTAGTGCATTAAAGGTGCACTACACACATTTGCCTGATTTAAGAAAAAAAAAAGATTTAAGTGAGAACCCTTAGACAATTGGCAATTTTGGCAATTTTACAATTCTGCTTTTAAAATGGTTGTTATCTATTTTCACATATAAACCCATCAGGGAGCTCCTATTTAAAGCAGACAGACTTACCACTTGCATCTATCTTGGCCAGTTTACCGATGCACGTCTTGTTTTTGAGCAGCACTTTGATGTCGTCTGCTTTGGACGCACACTGCATGTAATCTTCCAGTGCAGAAGGTGTGTCGCTGATCAACACTGCAGTCTTAAAGAAACAAACAAAAACATAACATTTTACTAAACTAGAGCCAGATAATCACTGTCTGCCTATGTAGTGGTGTTATAATTCAACTCCAAGTTTGGTCTCTCTACCTGTTTGAAATCTGGTATTGGCAGCAGCTTCTCCAGCCTGGTGAAAAACTCACAAACGATAGTCTCCAGTGCTGCGTCAAAGTCAGGGCCGTACTCCACAGGAAACACATTCTGTCATCCAAAAGCAGGGATGTGAAGCATCGTGCATCAATTTCCCCGTCTTTATGTCAGAAGGACCAGTCAGACAAAAGAAGAGCATTACCTTGAGGAAGTGTTCTCTCCCCTCTGGGTCTTCCAGAAGTCTCTGAACGAGCCTGACGAAGTTCGCCTCAAGAGCTTCATTTCCCGTATGAACCTGTAAAAAAACAAACAAACATGCACATCTAAAATAAGCGGAGCCCCTTTTGAATAGGCTGCTGTTTAAAGTAGAAAGTGTCACACACCTGTTTTGAGCAGGATGGTTGGAGGCCGTCCAGGTGTGTTTTAACACTTCTGAGATCTTCTGAGTGTTCGGAGCTTAAGAGCTGTAAAGTCATCTAGAGGAGAAATAGACCAGTCATCAGTGAACATTTAGAAAATACAATTCTGTTCATCAGCCTAAAGGATGCTCTGAAGACGATTTTGAGCAAAGCTATATGTAATATGAGAAAGAAACATCAAGACTTCATCAGAATTTGTGAGATTATTATCAAGATGCTTTTGGATCTGTGCAGACTAGAGCAACAAGATGAGCAGTCACCTCTTACCTTTGCTCTTAAGCCCAGAGTAAGCAACCTCATCTGTCTGTTTGTCAAGATGTCAGGGATGGCTTCAGTTACCAAGGATACAAACTCCTCCACTTTCCCATAATGCTTTATGTTTCTCAGACGAACCACTTCCCACATCACAGCGGACATCACCCGCAGCGGTGGAACCAGGAACCCCAACGAGGACAGGGAGAGGGGACACGCTGCAAGGCAGGAGAGACTACCGCTGCATTACTGGGTAACGATTGTATCAGGACTGCAATTAATGGTTATTTTCATTGTCGATTCATCTCTCAATTAATTTTTCAATTCATCAAGTCATCATTTGATCTATAAAGTTTCAAAAATAATCACTAATGCCCATCACAAATTACCATATACTATAGCATATCTTAAAGATGCTTACTTAGTCTGACCAGCAGTAAAAAACAAAGCAAAACAAAGTATTCACTTTCATATTCATTTTATAATGAAACTTCACATGATAAATGACTTAAAAATTATTAATCAATCAAAATTATAGCAAATTAATGTCTATTAACTAATCAATTAAAATAAATCGTTTCAGCACTGGTTGGCATCATTGACATCCTTCTTGCTTCAGAACAATGGACTGACCCTGTTTCCAAAACCAGGCTGTAACATGACATGAAAGAAGCTTCACTACTGTCAAATGTGATATTGAAATGATAATAATTCCCCAAATTGAACTACAGAAGACCAAGTCATGATGTGAGTCTCTGTCTGGGGCCATGCCAATACACTGACAAAGTCAAATTAATCAATGATCTGTAGGCTGCTCATCTTTCAGGTGCTGCTCACGGATATGTTATCTTATCAGCCCACAGTCCAGTGAATCACAGTGTGAGCTGTGACAACAACAAAGACTATTTGCATTCAATTCTTTTTTCCACTCAACTTTATGTGCTAAACAAAATGTCAATCACCGCACTTTTTTCTGAGAGTTGTGGTTTCTCTGGGTTGTAATAAGGTCAGTGTTTTACCAGGTAAAACAAAAAAAAATTAAGCTTTACACCCTAATTACGATGTAAACACAAACTAAAATTAGCTACAAACACCAAAACAGCGTAGAAAACTTCACATTCCTCTGTCGTTTTGTAGTTATTTGCACAAAACGACATTGGGGTATTTACTATGATGATTTCTCCCCAGTGTTATAACCAAGAGTCATAAAAGTACTGTTATTACTTTGATAGAGCTAAGCAAGGAAGTTAGCAGGCAAGCTAACAACATCAAACGTCACCTACAACATCCCTGCACGTTACATACCCATTTTATTCCCCCGACGAGCTGAGACACTTGAACGGAGACTGACAGATGTTTCGTCAGTTCAGATATGTACCTACTGCACTAACTAGCTAAGCAAACGGTGTTTAAATCCAAGACTTGGCTACTTTCTCCCATGGATGTTGCACCCTCGTTGTCAAATGCACCTATCTGTCACTTCCGGCCCTGGTTCTTCTTCGTGTGTTTTGCCGGCAGTTGGCATCCATGTCCTGTTGCTACATCACCATCCACCGCCAACAAACCGTGCTACAAACATAACGACCTGTTTCTCTACAAATCTCCAAAGTTAAATAGAGATAGCGCAGATCAAGTGAATTTGAGGCTTTATTTGGGTATATTTTTTATATTTATGCTACTAAATTAAAGAAGCTGCTGTTGAAAAAGGATACTATATTTAACTGGATTTGCTACAGCGAAATACGTGATTAGCACACGAACGATTTGTGTCTATTATATTGCAGCACAGTAACGACAGTTAAGTAGTTGCTAAGTGTCATTCTTTATTAAATTGTAATGGGGCAATCAAAATGTTTACTTAATGTGAAATATCTCATTCTTAGATTCTGCATACTCCGTATTGGCACAAAAATAGTTCTCTGCTTTACACTGTCTGGGGAAACTATGAGTTTGTTTCCAAACTCATAGTTAAACTAAAAATAAATAAAGGATTTGAGTTAAGGCACTCAAACTAGTTATCCACTTTATGTGTTTATATGTATACAAGAGGTCTGTCACTTTGGCTTGCATAAACAGGTGTCATGATTCTGAGTGGCTTTGAAGATCAATAATGTAGGTACCTAAACACTAGCGTGTACACATTGATCATGTTTGGCTGATTGCAAGGATGTAATCAGCACTGGCTACATTTGAGCCATGTTTAAAGAGGATTACCAGAGAGCAAACCATGCATTTTAGTTTCATCTGATACTACTGGGAACATGTGAAAGACAGGAATTGTGTGCAAAAATCCAAAACATAAAACTGTTCATGTCTAAAATAGCTTCTTATCTTATGGGCTACCTCACTTACAGATGTTTTCAAAGATCTCTGGAGACGTTTCTCCATGTCTCTTCATGTCATTCCTGGTCTGCCAGGGTTTTTCCACACCGACAAACACATCCATACTTTTCTTGCCAGCTTATGTGTAAGTGCACAAATCTCCTGGTGGTGGCAGTGAAGGCTTTCTGATGGAGAAACAGAGTTTATGGTACTTATCCGAAACAGGCAAATCACAGCAGAAGTAATTAGATGGTGCCTCATCAGACCATCTGGGCAGTGTTTGCAACCATGACTAAGTAAATCCCTGCAGTGGTGACTGACAGAAGGACCCCCTTGTGTATAAAAAGGCCATTTTCCTCTACTCTGCTTTTTTTAGGATCTTCAGCCCCTTTAGTAAGTCTAAACCTTGATCTTTTATTTCTTATCAGCTGAATTGTTCATATTTAAGCTCATAGTTTCAGTAACTGGTGTGTTTATATGGTCTCAGTAAGATCAATAGGTCTGTGATTGCTTTCTGACTTCTCAATTAATTTACATATATGAATTCTAGTAAAAATGTGTCATTACCAAGAGCCAGCTGCTTATAAATAAAAACTGTGGCTGGAAAGTTAGTATAATCTACCATCTGCTTTGACAGCTACTGAAATCTTTTATTTATTTATTTATTTTTAACCTATTTGGCTGGTAAAATAAGTGTGAGGTCAGCTATGGAACCTAATAGACCGCCGTGCTCTTTTGAATTATGACTCCTAAAGGAAGTTCAGGGTTAAAATGAGCAAGCAATAAATAAATAAATAAAATACATGAGATGTGAGTATAGTCTTATAAGCCTACATCAGCCGACAACCATAATTGCCCCAAACTACCCCAGTAAATTTCAAGCAGTTCAAGATATATTCATGTGTAAGGTCATTTTTTTCCCCTCTCAGCAGGTTTTGATGGCAGATTTAAACCCACGGAAGCTGTGATGAAAAAAATGAATTGAAGTCCGCCTGCCCTCTCTGCCTGATGGCGATTGAGCTACAGACCGGATGACACCAACGACCTTTGCTTTACTCAACATTATTTGAATATACGGCACATAGAGCATGTAATTCATCAAATGTCTTTCATATTACATGCAGACTTTTGCCGAGTGAAACGATTTATAATGCATTACATTGACATTGCAGTGTTTTACTGTGTGCTGGTGCATTTTAGTAATTAGACATAGTGCCTTTTTAATCTTTTTAAAAATGTTGTCTCTCTCTGATGAAGCTTTAATCTGTGCCACATGTCCAAATGCTTAAAAATCAGATCAATTACCAAGTCACATTCATTCAAGTCACATTTTTTCGGTATTTCATGCACAAACCCAAATTAAATTCAAAGTAAGCATCTGTCTATTATGTGGATGTGAATGTGCGTGCCCATGTGCATGCAAGTGCTCGTGCAGCTGTTTACTGTGTGTGTGTTTGTGTGTGCGTGCATGTGGGAGGTCATGTATGTCTGCATGTGAACTGGATGTATGTGTGTGTGCATGAGAGGGTGAGAGTGTGTGCATTTGTGTGGTCTGTGAGTGTGTAATTAAAACAAGTGATTTTTTTTTTACACACAGATTATCCCTCTATCCCAGCTGGTCGGAGTTGGATTTGACCACCCGACAACCAGAGGGAGGAAATCTCTTTGGGGCTAAATCCAAATTGGCACCCTTGATGATTTTTTTTTTCTTTCCCAAACTGAAAATGTGGGAGTGCTCAACTGCTAACTTGAATTCAGCCCTAAAATCTAACATCTTTTTAATAAAACCTGCCAACTTCTCAAAGAGGGAAGAATCAAATTCCTACTGTTTTGAAAAAAAATGTCAAAAGCACTAAAAAATATTACGACATCTTTGGATTTTAATTCACTTTGGTTTTGTTTCTTTTTTGTTTGGCTATTAACTTTTAATAATTTCATTTTCCACTTCTGCTATGGAGACTTTGGTCTTGTATAGGGACATCTTTGTTGCTGAAACTGTTAATCGTGCATTAGCAGTGCTGGTATCTGACTGCATGTGTGTGCGTCTCCAACATACTTTAATAATGAGATGAAATCATTAATCAGTCCAGAACATTTAGGCTACCTTGTCGAGATATTATGTGATTGTGCGGCATTGTCATAAAGTAACGTATAGGTAATAATGTCAAGAGCATTTATGGAAGCATTATAAACAAATTTAAGCTTTAAAGGGCAATACGCTCCCAAGGACAGGCCACCATCGAGATGCTGAGGTTTTTGCACATCTGTCCTTTTTTTTTTTTTTTTTTTTATACACATGGTCGCGCTGAGGGATTTAACATTGCTTTGCCTTGTAATGAGGTCGAATCAGCTAACTGGTTCTTCATGTGAAAATGGAGACACACTGTGCAGTTGTTGGATTTTTTTTTTTTTTTACTAGTACAGCATTTAAATAACATTGCAGGAAACTGCAGTGTTTTAAAAGTTGAGCTTAATCCTTCAGAATATGTAAAAACATATCACACCCCACTATTTTAATTGTAAATTGTCATTTGGAAAACCCACAAATATGGAAAAAGGTTTTATTACCACTTGAGAAAGCGATCCATGAAATGACTGACCTAAATGTAATACAGACAAACAGGTTCTCGAGGAAAATCTTATAGTCTTTTATATAAAAATGTAACATAGTATATATGTATAATTTGATGCTTCTGGTTATTTTCCTTATGGCTGTCATGAGTGTAACTGAAACGGCCATTCAATATAAATACATTACAAAAATTAGGTAAAAATTAGTTTTACATATACAGCTCCAAAGCTCTTTACACAGATAATTACAAAATGAGCTTGTAGTGCATTCATGCTATTCCAATCCACATCCATCAAATCAAATTAAATGGTCTAAAGGGATTCATATAATAAGTGTGCGGACAACAATCAAAATCAGGCACATAATTCTGGGATTATTAGCATGCACAGCCCTTCTTTGTGTTTGACACACAAATTATAGTTAAAACAATCCAATGTTTGACCAAATAACTGAACTGTACTTTTTTTTTTTTATAAAAGCAATGTAATTGTATATTTCTTTACCATTTTCTCATGAAGTGAATATACTTAATGTAATTTAACAGCTGTCAAGATTCTACCATTAAAAGAGAATTTTAATGGTAGACTTATAAAGCACATTTATCCAATCAGAATTCAACACTGAAAGGAATACTTTCGGGGGAAAAAGTGACAAATCAGAAAACGATCCCAAAATATTAGACTTCAACTGATTATCAGTTATAGTTCCTGAATAACCATTAACAAAGAAAAGACAAAACTGATTAAAATTAAGTGTATGTTTTCCTTAATTATCTTATTTTTTACCATGTCAAACTGAATTATGATCTACAAATTACAGTACCAGTTGAATAGCTGAGGAAGAGGAAACATTGGTACAGACATTAAACAAATTAGCTAAATGAATAAATTTAATGACACCCATGTAATAGCTTTATTATAGCTACATAGCACATTTATGAATACTAATTAATTCCTTATGTCAGCTTTAGTTGTATCTTAGTAAAACAGTGCAAATATACTGCAGAGGAATTTCATCAGGAAAATCCTCCAAGCAAGTGCCATTTTTAACTGTTGCTAATTACCAGATAACATATTAGGTATCCAGTAGCTTTCTAGCTCAGACAAAAAACATAAATTTCAAAATGTTTACTTCAGTGAAAATTAAACACAAACCCAGACAACTAACCAGCTTGTCATTTAAAACTCTTTTGGGTGTGGCATCTGTCTGGATAAGTTAACAGAAAATGTTTTTACATGGGCTGGCAAATGTTATATAAGGTTACAAAGTATATTTTCAGTGACTGTAGCTTATTACCCATGAGGCTAGTCACTTGAGCGAATTGTAAAAACAACCAACGAGTAACAAGTAACTGAACTCACTGACTGAACTATAAGCTTAAGTCCAGATAAGATAACTTGGGCGAGTGGGTAAAACAAAGTGCTGAAAAACAGCTTCTCGACAAATATTTCATAACATTTGCTAATAAAAGCTGAAATAAGGATGTCGTATTCACAAAGGTGTCCTGTGGGCCAGAACTGGAGCTCATGTAGTATTATGAGTCAAAACACATCAGTAGGCTATTCATGTTATACAGTATGTAGGACGATAAGATGTGCGCATCAAATTGTTTCTGGTATGACGTATCTGAGTGTAAATACAAACTACTACAAAATATCTGCCAAATGTTGATTTTTAAAATGGCAACAGCCCAAACTTCATAACTTTTCTGTCATGGAGGTTGTCCGATGTGTACTGATATTATTGATAAAACAGTATGAACATATTTATTGATACCTGGGTTACTCAATAGAGGCTGTGAGTTACGTAAAAAATAAATAAATAAATTGCATATTTCCTTGGCATCTGCCAATATAAAATTGTGTATCTCTATGACCAGGAGTTGTTTTGAGCTATAGTTTCTGCTGTAAACAAAACAGACAAAAAGAAAACTCCACACAGACACGCTCCACACAGTCAAATCTCAAAGAAAAGTCTCCTCATAGTTTTCACTTGAGGGTCCAGGCTCCCCGAGTTCAGAGTCTCTGGCTAAAGACCTGACAATCTGAGAGAGTTCACTGGCTGCCCTGGTCACACTGTCGTAAGATGGCGGTGAGGACATCAGGGTGGCGTCTGTTGTCTTTAGAAACTCCACTCCGATGGATCCGTAGTTCTCCTGCATCATGGAGGCTATGAGACCCTCCTTTTCCGGAGCGTTCTCCACATCCACCACAGTCTCGTGGTTGATTTGTCTGTAGAGGTAGGATGCCTGCTTCATCTGCCGGCGCACCAGATGCCTCCTGTAACACCTCTGGATGATGACGGCGGACACCTCCTCCTGTTTGCGGCGCAGGGTGGAAGTGATGGGCTCATGGGAGACCTTGGACGGGTTGGTCATCATGAACTTCTCCTCCATTTGCTGCTTGAGCGCGTCCATCTCGCCCGACTCTCCCAGGACCCGCTTTGTGAAGGCAAACAGGATGTCCAGGCAGTGGATCTTGTCTCCGCTGACCATGGGGAGGTCCATGGAGATCAGTTTGATTTTGTTGGGCTTGGCGATGCGCAGCGGCTCCGACAGAGTGTCAGCAAAGCTCGAGAGCTTGGAAAACTCAATGAACTGGGTGGCCTCAGAATCAAACTTCTCCCACACCTCATAAAACATCTCGAAGTCGTCCTCACTCAGCGGCTCTGTGCTCTCCTCTGTGGCAACACTGAAGTTCTCCAGAATTATAGCTATATACATATTTACCACAATGAGGAAGGAAATTATTATGTAACTGACAAAGAAAGCTATTCCCACTGAGGGGCTGCCACAGTTTCCCCGGGTATTCGTGCCGGTATTGATAAAGTTCACATCACACTCTTCTGGGGAGCTGGCCATGATGGGGCTCAGGAGGTTGTCCCAGCCTGCAGAAGTGCTGATCTGAAAAAGGCAGATCATGCTATTCCCAAAGGTCTCAAAGTTAAACATGTCATCAATCCCATCTTGCTTCTTCACGTAGGCAAAGTTCGCCATTCCAAAAATAGCATAGATGAACATCACAAGGAAAAGCAGCAGGCCAATGTTGAACAGTGCTGGCATGGACATCATTAAGGCAAATAGTAAAGTCCTTATTCCTTTGGCTGCACGTATAAGTCGAAGTACGCGTCCGATCCTTGCTAGTCTGATGACTCGGAAAAGGGTTGGAGACACAAAGTATTTCTCAATGATGTCAGCAAGAACAATCCCTGAAATGAGAAAGCAAGACAAAACAGGAACTGGTTGGCTCATAGTGGCAACATGCACACAATTTATGTTTCTTATCATAGTGTGTCCACCTACCCACAATAGAGAGAATTATCACTACAAAGTCAAAGATGTTCCATCCAACTGTGAAGAAATAGCAACGGAGGGCAACGATCTTGATGAGGCATTCGGTGGTGAAGATAACAATGAAAACCAGATTGATCTTGTTGAGGATCGACTCCATGCGCTGCGACTGCTCATCGGTTTCCACCATCATGGTCACCATGTTAACAATGATGAGCATCATGATCATGATGTCAAAGGCTTGCTTGGACACCAGATCGAAGAAGAAGGCTTGGAGGATGTTCTGGGATCAGGAAACAAACAGAGATTCAGTCAACGAGCATAACATCATATATATTAACATTGTTAGCATGCAGCTAATTAAGATTAAGGAATATGCAGCATTTGAGATTATACAAAGATATAGTTATTGTATATATTTATGCAATAAATAAATATAAATAAAAGGAAGACACAAAATATGTAAGAAGAATGAATCAGTGTCACATCTGGGGAATGTGTTTTGTTACCGCAGGCCTTGGTATCGGCTTTTGAGGCTTTTTGGTTCCTAACTTCTTCATTGCATTGTAGTACTTCTTCTGTTCTTCAGTCATGAAGATATCCTGCCCACCTAAGTATAGCCCAAAATATATAACATTATTTTTACAGAAAAATGCTAAACAGGATGTACAAAGTCTTTTCATTATTGTATCGTTTTTCCATATTTGATCTTGATGTTCAGTTGTCAAATACATTTTCAAAAATATGTGCAGGAGGTAAAACAGAGTTGCTGCCTTCAGATCTGGGTCAATAGTATTTGCACATAATTCTTCTTATGTGGTTTGCTTAGAGAACCAAATGGGCAGGGCTTGTAACAAGGACAATAAAACAAGGGCTTGAAAGTTTAGAAGATCAAAGGAATATACATGAGAGCCAAGATAATGTAATTTTTCATTATGTGTGATTGAAGTTGAATCGGTCTGATGGTGCCTGGTCCATCTGCCACTGCTAACAGGTTAAAACAAACGTTATAAATTATTTGCAAATACCAACTGACCCGGGTCTGACCATCATGTTGTTAATACTCATCTTTCTTTTCTGCTGATTGAAATTGTCAATAATGACACCAATGAAGAGATTGAGGGTGAAGAAGGAGCCAAATATGATGAAGATGACAAAGTATAGGTACATGTAGAGGTTGATTTCTCTGATGGGCTGCTCCTCCACCTGAAAACGAGCAATTAGCATTGAATGTCAGTCCATGGCTGAAACATGTTTATATTATAGGACCTGGAAGTGGATGGACATACTTACTCCTCTTGAATCAACAGCTGCATGCATTATTTCCATCCATCCTTTAAATGTAGCCTGTGATACAACACACAGCATTACTGGCTTTGCATTGCACTATTTAGCATTGACTTCATTTATGAAAAACATTATTAAAATGTCTGATAAAGCATCTGCCTCTATATCAAAGACAAAGTCAGAAATAAAAGATTGACATCATTTCTGCTTTGAAAAGAATGACAAGGACAGTTCATAATAAAATGAGCAGGTTTTATGTAAAGGGAGTTAAGCCTATCATTTCATTTCTGACTCTGTCTAAACTGGTTCATATGCAAACCAACAGCAAGAAGCAGACAAACCCCAGGGGTCTCTAAGCAGGAGTCAAACACAGGACATTTGGTTCTAATGCTTTAGTGGCCTAGATGACCAGCTTTAATGAATATCTAGAGACAGACTATTTCTGGATGCAAATGAAAGCACGGACTGAGTGAGGTCAGGAGGGGCACGACTGAACGGGGACAAACACCTTGTTGCTTTGTTACCACTTCAGATAATTTGAGTGCTGTCCTTTAAGAGAACAAGCTTGATGAACAGGCTCTTGTAATGGCAGAGGTGCTGACTAAGAATAGCGCTGCTAAGTGGCTGATGGATGCTGGGAGATCTGGCAAAGTCAATCCCAAAAGACGCTCACCACTTGTAGAAGCGAAAGGTAGCCGAGTCCGACGTTGTCAAAGTTGACCTTCACTTTTGTCCAGTAGAACTGGGTGTCGTTCATGGCCTGGCAGTCTGACTTGTTGTTGACTATAGAGGCATTGTGGATGAAGCCGGTTCGGTTCACACACTTTCCAAACTTGCCGGCGAACAGGTTGACTCCCATGATGCTGAAGATGAGCCAGAAGATGAGACACACCAGCAGCACGTTCATGATGGAGGGGATGGCTCCGATTAGAGCGTTCACAACCACCTGATGAGAAAAAAAAACAAGAACCGGGTCAGCAGCGAGGCTCGGTGTTTAGAAGATCTTCATGTAGCCTGAAGATCACAGACTCAACAGCGAGTACATCCATCAGTAGTCCTGTGTCATGTCAAACTGTCTTTGTGGAATACACTGAACTCCTACCTAATCATTCATTATAGGTCAACATCTCCAAAACTTACTGTTTCATCTACTGATGTGATTCATATCAATTAAAGTTAAATCAAATTGATAATCATCTTATGGTGGAAATCCCAGATTCAGATCACTTCTGAAATCAAATCATCTTTGGCCCAAAGCCAATCAAATTTTATGGGATTTTTTTCACAGATTTTGGATATCCTGCTTACAGACAGAGAGGGACAAACATATAATCTCCTTAATAACTTAAAGATTAACCTACAAGTTACCAGTCGACTCTAACATTGATATAAAAATGACATGATTTCACTGCAGAGATGTTACAAAATTTCTCACCCGCATTCCCTCAAATCTGGACAGCGCTCTTAAAGGTCTTAAAGCCCGGAGGGTCCGCAGAGACTTGATAGCTGCAAAGTCTGAATACCCGAGTGAATTTGCTATCAGGCTTATCAAGGACACCTGTATGGAGTACAGAAAGACATTTATTCATGAGACTCGCAGGACAAACTCAAATGTAATCGGTCTGTTCCGATTCACCTTCAATCCTTTGGGGAAAAAGTAGAAATGTTCTTTCATAGTACAAAGAAGTTGTTGTTGTTGTTAATTGGTTCAATGAACAAGAAACATCATGAAAAGCATTTATACATATTAAACAATATCACATACATATTTTTACTGGCAAAACAAAGACCTGTATACACTGTTTACACAAATAATTATAATATTTTATAGAGAATAAACAAAAACAAACAAAAAAAACAAAGCAAAAACAAACAAAAAAAGACAATTGAAGAGCCATATTTTGGAGTTTTATTGTGTATTCTGGGACATTCCACAGTTAGGAACACAATTGTCTAAATTTGGTAAATTTAGATTTTGGTTTGGTTGTTTTAACAACTTTTGTCAAATTTGGACTTCCACTCTATTCTACATCCAAAACAGACAAAACAGAATGGTATTCCGCTGTTGAATGACCCTTGGATGATAACTATGAATGAAAATGGCATGATATAAATGAAAGAAATAGGAAATTCATGTAGAGTTTTGGCTGATGGTGACAAAACACAGACAAGTATGTGCACATATACAGCCAGTGCACATGCATACATACTCAGCTATATATGCATATAGAGTATGCATATATATCAAATAGAGTGAGGTTTTTATAAAGAATTTTAACAAATCTTTCTTTGCCGAATTTAATTCCCAATTTGCATCCAATTGATCCAAATAAGTTCATTAAAACAATTTAGGGCTAATAAGGTCCCAATGATCTGTATTTCTTTATAAAAGTATATTTAGATGGATTTGTCCAATATATCTAGAGAAGATACTCAAAATTCAATGTTCTGAGAAGAAGAGAGGTCTTTGGCTCCAAGAAAGTACAGTCAGTCAGTACAACGGCATCGTAAAAGAAAAGTGAACTGGTATTTTTCATAGAGGAGAACAGAAAGATAATCAACAATCTCTGCAATGAACAACAGGATCATCTCAAGACTCAGTACACAAGTAAGACACAATGTTTTATCTACAATTTCTGAACTGAAAATAAAGACTAACAATGCCTGTTTATCAGTCTAGTTGTTACAGATATAGGCTTAAAACAAAACAGATCTTCTGTAGATAAACCTTAGAGTACATGGTAGTGCATTTGTATTTGATATAAAAGCCAAGAGGATCAATTGATGGAAAGAATCTTCTTCTAGTGAGTAGATTCATACGTCTTTTACACCACTTTTCTGTGTCTCCACAACACAAAACCAAAAAAAATATGAATTTATTTATTTGGAATTAATATGGTGGCTTTTAATATCTCAATAGAAAGCACTTACGAGTGAAGAAACACACAGGCATTTGTGATGCAGATGCAGGTTTCCGTTCCTACAGCCCATACTCACCTGGAACCTACTGACTAGAACTTACCCTAACAATAGAGCGGTCTGTGGCAATCTGTGTAACAGCAGGTGAGATCAGAGGAAGTCATGTCAGAGCTCGGCCTGCAGCCCCTGAGCACTAAACCCCGCTTTTGATCACGTCCTGTTACAGACGGGGAAGTTCCAAACCCAAATGCATTTTTCCAAACAATTTAGATAAAGATACTCAAAAACTGTAAAATGCAGTTACTGTATTCACTGCAGTCATTGCATGCATTGAACTGCCAAATACCGACAAATGATAGCAGTATATTTAGTATTTATAGTAAATTCTGAGACAGCTAACATGATTTAGCAAAGGGAACTGTTGTGTTCCATATGAGACTCCACCAATAAAATAGTATTTGCAAGCAATTTGTAGTTCGTTTTCATTTAAATACCGGATAGTTGGGGTCAGGACGACGTTGAGCAGGAAAGTTGCCAATCATAGAAAAGCACAGCATGCTAAATGGATTATGAAGTACTTTCCGGTGAATAATCTGGCACTTACTGAATAGTACTTTGCTGTAAACCCCACCGGTGTGACGCTTTAGTAGGATAAAACAAACCTTTTAAGTATTCATAAATACTTGACTGCTTTCTCATATGTTTCAGAACACGTCATCAAAACTCAAATTTGTCATTTATTCGTCTAAATCCCACGAAGCGCTCTGACTTTAAAGTGGTCATTTAAGTGGTTGATTTATAATGTTGCTAATAGCAGCGACAAAGTGCCATTTGCTTGAATTCCTCTGCCAAAATAAGATGAAATAGAGTTACGCCTGAGCTCAGAAAACTTTACTACTCATCCATAGCATACTTTCATTTTGAGCAACAAAAAAATGGAGTGATGTGCAGTGCAGTGCTCACTTACGTCCACAATAAGAAAGTCAAGCCAGCACCAGTAGTTGGTGAAATATTTCTTGAAGCCATACGCAATCCACTTGAGGAACATCTCAAGCACGAAGATGTAGGAGAAGATCTTGTCTGCATACTCTAACATCACCTTTATGACCTTTCTCTTCTCAATGTAGATATCTTCAAATGCCTGCAGCAGCAAAGGGACAAGAGAAAATAAGAAAACACTACAGGCTGAAATGTTAAGAAGTGAAACTCTGAGGTTGCAGCCGTACCAGAGCGCCGCTGCTGAGCAGGATCATGAAGATGATGAAGGTCTCAAACCAGCTGTGTTCTACGATCTGGTAGCAGGTCTTCCTCAGCCTCCACCAGGCCTGGCCCAGGCCATGGCTGATGTCCACGTCACAGCAACGACAGTGCCTCACACAGACTGGAAAAGCGACATAAACACAAACCAGGACACATCACATTGCATGAACGAACAAAAGCGTAAATGAAGTTCTGATGTATGGTTTCTGAAAATATAGGGTTGAACATATTGTTTGTTTTGTTATATTTGAAATAGGATATAATTTGCAGATATTTTTTACACACATTCAGGGAAACATTCCTCTGGCTCCATAGACTCTTCAGACAGCTCAGAGAAATTGTCCCTCTCCTCTCCAGGCTTCCTCAGGTCCACCGTGCTGCCCTCTGAAAGGCTGATCTTCTCCTGAGAAACAGGAAGTCACATTGTTACCACACCATCACTCACTCACATACCATTTAATCTTAGATCAATATGCACTGGTCACTGGACTTGTCTCCTAAAAATGATAATGGCGTATGAACCCATATCGAGGCATTAGGAAAAAAATTAAATCAACATCAAAAGCTGCACAAAAAGTGTTCAGAAAATGCAAGTTATAGCTGTTTTAACAGAGTTTTAGGTTGGATTGTTCCTTTAAAGAGCACCTGAGCCGACCTTAATAGTCATGTTTGCAGTGCACCAGTGGAACAGAGTAGTAAACACAGAGCAGACGGATAATGCAGTCTGCCGTATTTGCTTCTGTTCATTTTTGTATTTTGTTTAACTGATCTTGTCTCTGTAGGCTTCACAGATCTTACAGGCAGCCAGCCAGTCATAAATAAACACGTACACCCACTTAGATCATATCATCCCATCTAGCTGCCCTTTCTTGATCAGGGACATTTGGTCTATATTTGTCAGCCAGCAGTCGTCGTCAGAAAAAAGCACATTATCTGTAACCGATGGTCAGATTTGCTATCTTGCACTTTAAAGCCTAGTTCACCTCAGTCATAGCATGGCCTTTCACTCTTCCTACGCAAGTCTTAAAATAGTCTTGATGAGATTTTCGTGTACCATAATGGCAGCATATTTTATATGATTTAGTGGGACAGAGGTGCAGCTTTAATCCAATAAAATGGGTATGAAGTATAATCTATAGGACCTGGACCTGGAGACAAGATTATGAGAATTATCAGTTTTAATGCTCAAACACAGAGAGACTGAATGTGCACTGATGGTACTGCATTGCCACATGTACTGTATGTGTGTGAAAAGTATGCTGGTTCTTTGTTCTGTAAATCATAACACATCGCTGATTAAAAAAATGGGTAGAGCAAAGAAGGAAAAACCTCTATGACTAGTAGCTCTACTAATATTAATAGCTCCTATTCACATTCAGGCATGTACACACACTCTCTTGGACACTGATATAGAAATTTGAAAGCTGTGGATAACAGATTTTATGGGTGAAATAATAAAGTTTCTTCATAACTGATTTCTCAGTAACCACAGCCATGTCATTTCGGAGTGTGTTTAAAGTCCTACACGTGTAAAATATATCCTTCTTTACTGCTGAGCAGCTGCTGATGC
>OMLF01048723.1:29182-52803 GCA_900302615.1 Holocentrus rufus | reverse complement strand
TGGTGGACTGTAAGAAACGTTGAAGGTGACCCAATGTTTAAGTCATAATTTTGAGCAGTCACAAATTTCCGATAAAAAAAAAAAAAAGAAATTCCAGCCACCAGGGCACAACCATGATGTCTTAGGAGAATGGAGGCTTTTGGAGAGTAAACAAGCAAGTAAGCTATGAAAAAGTAAAAAAGTTGTGATTTTTATATATATTTTTTGGGTTATTTACTGTTAATAGGAGCATGTTATGTCACAGAGAATTAGCTAACGAGCTGAAAAGTTATTTTTCATTTCATAGTGGCTTTAATTTCCACTGAGGCTTGAAAATTTACAAACTCCTGCAATCCTTCCATAATTAAATATTTGAGCTTAGCTTTAATCAGACATAGCCGATGAGGAAGAGGACGCACCTGCTGGAGGCGGAGGGGTGTTCTCCTGTGTTACAGCCGAGGCGGCCAGCAGACACCCCGGGGAGAAGGTGATGTCATCCAAACAGATGTCACCCTTGGGACTTCGGCCCACCTTGCCCTCAAACATGACCTGGAAGTCTCGGGTGGAGCTCAGCGGGATCTCCCTCATTTGCCAGTAGTTGCCCTGGTCTCCCGTCAGGTTCAGCAGGAGACCGAACTCATCTCTGCTCTTCTTGAACACGTTGAGCGTCCCAATGCCTTCACCGGACATGTGGAAGTAGAAACGCATCTGGAGAGGGACAAAGAGTGAAAAATCTGTCAAAAAACACTTAGGCATTACCTTTCAGCATACAGTCATATATTATCATCCCACAATATACAGTTTCATTTCAATAACATTTTTGGTCCCACATTAGATTACAACTTGCCTCATCAATACTTACAGTGTGATTAAATGGTGAGGATGAATTATAAATCCAACCAAATCTGATTCTGTAGATACTATATAGGTCTATCCTTCACCTGACTTTAAATCAGTAATGAATAGTAATATTGTTAGAGTTTGAAAAACCATTGCAAAAGGGAGAAAAGCAATACCCTGTTCCTCTTACCCAGCTTCAGCTTCTGTCTAACAGCTTAGATAAAGCACAGTTAAATTGGCACAGTTAAATTAATGGGAGTGCTGTAATTTAAAGGATTACTAAATTTACATGTGGACATTACTCCTGTTTGGCGTTGGGTGTTTTTGTCTTGCTGAGAGATGATGATTCTATCCTGGAAACTGAGACTGCTTTCTTTTATTTTCCTTGAGCAGCCACTCTTGATCGAAACCAAAATCGTGTGCATGCAAAGATAATTAAGTTTGAATAAAAATGGCTATCTCACTAGATCAATGCACTTTTCCTCTCAGTACTTGCATTCATTAAGGCTTGGCAGCAAAGCGCGTCTCTCCATCTCAAAGCAATGATAAGTTCTGTGGGGTTTCCATCCAAATGGTACCAGATGCTAAGGCGTGTTCACAAGCTGCAGCAGTACAACTACTCGCTCTCAGAAGGGAGCCCATAAGCGCTGACTTTCCTCTGCCTGTCCTCCAATCTCCTCCCTCCCCGTCCTGAGCCTTCACTTCAGTTTAATTGGTGTCTTTTTGCTGATTGTGTGACTGATTGACAGCTCAGGAGTGGGATAAGACAGACGCAACGCACAGAGCAAACTAGGTAGTCAGTCAAGAGGCTGTTCCAGGTAGAACGGCAGGCTGACAGCCGTGCAAGACACACACACACACACACACACACTCATGTGCACAAGCACACAAACTGAACAGCTTTGTCTATTTGCTTGTTAGGTTACATCTCATGTTCAGCTGTGCGTGCACACACACGATGGATGCTTGGAAACACAGAAGCAAAAGAGACGGTCAGACATCTCCTGTTTCTGTAAGCTATCGTTTTAAAAGAAAAGTAATCCTCTATGTTTGCAAGCAGGCAGGAAATAACGTGCAGCAAAGTATTGAAAATTAACTCAGAGAAAATAAACTCAAAGGCCGAAGGCTCTGCTATAAACATTATCCACACACAATAGATAATTGGACACGTTAGACACATTCCTTAAGAAGCCCTCACTGTTTGTCTTTTAATTCGTTTGCCTCGACTTCAACTTAAATGTCATTACTATAAATATACCTGAGGTGTAGGGATTAGCCGCTCTTCCACTTCATTAAAGAAGAGGGCACAAGGGAACTGGCTTTCATCAGATTTCAAAGCTTTTATCTCTGGTAATGATCCTAGAAAATCAAATAAGTGCTCAGTTATGTTAATTTTTAAATGAAATTTATATTCTGAGTTCAATCTATGAAGCTTTTCATTTGAGCACAACACTGTCTCTGTTGACTTGGAGCAAACTATGACAATTAACCAAACCGCAGCTTGTGATTTGGGCATCTAGTAAAAAAAACATGTCAACACCAACATATAGAAATATTGGTGGTTACTGATGCTTTTATGGCCCTACTAATGGAACAAACTGCAGGAAACTTTCAAATTAGATTCACTTAATCCATTTCACAATTCATGTCAGTGGTAAATCAAGGGAAGCCAGCAGAGTGTTCCTGTTTTATTTGTTTAAACTCTTTCCATCTATTTTGACTATATTGTAGTTTTTGTTTGTGTTGCTTTTTCCTTTTTTTATTGAAATGCATTTTTACTAGTATTTACTTTATATTTATTTCAAACCATACTGTGTGCATGAGACTTGTGTAAAATTCTTCTTTGTTCTCAAAGGTTTGTCCCTGCAGAAATCAATGTGTCAGTATATTGATGCAGATCTCCAAGTACTTGTTTTCAATAGAATATTGACATATTAACCTGATTACCAGGCTGTGAGCTTGAATGAAGTGAAATAAACCTAAAATTTTCCAGGCTAAACTCGTTTATCAATCAATTCTTTCCTCAGTTGTGAATCCTTATTGATTTCCACTGAACCTTCCCGCATCAAACAAATAATCCACCCGATTCGATAATTTATGATCTCCCGATGTAATTGCACCCTGACCTATTGCCCTTTGATCTTTGATCTTGACCTGACCTTGCAGTTCGTGCTCCTGTGGCTTAGCACAGGTCCCAGTATATGGGCAGCGTCTCCAGCTGCCTGAGGGAAAGAGCTCTCCAAGTAGAGGTAATGTCCAGAGGGGTCTCGCAGCGTGTGGTCACTCGCTGGGCCGGTGCCAACCGTCGGAGTGCTGCCTGCTTTGATCAGCCAATCAAAGTCATCCTGCCGGCTCTGGCGCCAGGAACAGAGGTCAAATTCAAAGTTGCAGCGTCCGCTAAAGCCCTCTGAGAGAGAAGAGCGGAATAGAAATCAATCCAGATAACCCTAGTATCTCAAAAATAAACTTTTGCTGGGGATTTTCAGTCAGCCAGTGGAGGAAATCTCACTGCAGATGTAGGAGTCCTCGTCGGAGTCGTCCCCACAGTGATTGATGAAGTCACACAAGTTGTCCTGAGGGATGCAGTGGCCGTTGAAGCAGGCGTACTCCTCAGGCCGGCACGGCTGGTCTGAAATCAGCGGGGGGGCACAGTCTTGGAAATGGACATCATCCACCACGACGTCGCCCATGTAGCTGATGCCTCGCTTCGCCCTGAACACGACCTGACAAGCCAAGCAACAAGCCAAACATCAGCTCTGAGCCTTGTCTGCCGTAGTTTTTCATGTTGTAAACATTATGAAGCATAATCACTTTTCCAGAAGATAATCAAACAAAGTCACGGGAGCAAAAACAACTGACAGCTACCGAGATTCTGAGTCATGTTATTTTCTCTCTCGGGGCAGCTGATGAAGCGCTCAGACAGAAGAGGAAAAGGGCACTTGGAGTCTCTCTGATTGTGAAAAAGGGCTGTTAAACACTTGGCGTGAAAGGGCCCTTGAGATGCTGATTGTACCATCAGACTGGACCCTCTGACTCTGTCTAGTCTGACAAAGGTTAATGGACATGAGTGAAAATGTGCAAAGGGCATGGTATTTGGGCTAGGAATGACTGTTCCAATGCAATTAAACCACTAATGCTGACACAGGGCCTCTGTTTCAGAGCGGCGACACTGACCTGGAATAACCTCAGCAGGCAGATACGCCAGCCTCCATGATGGGATTGAAACTCTGATTGCTGCCACACTAACAACTTAAGACTCATTAGACAGAATTAGACTCAGTCAATTCATCATTGATCATCGAGCCCACTGAAGGAGCTCCTCCAATTCAGTCTGTCTTTAACTGAATTTAAGCAAATTACCTCGATGTTCACAGTCTCCTAAGAGTCCCGACACCATTATTGCCAATTTACCCTAAATGGCAAAAATCTGAATCGTGTCTGTCCATTATTATAATCACAAAAGTAACTTCCACAGCAATAGAAAAATGATCATGTCCAAGGGGCTCTTCGGATTTAAGCTGCTATTTACAAGATAATACACAAATTGTAAACAGTCTTGCACAATTTTGTTTGGTTAAAGAGATATTGAGCGTGAAAATTAATTCTGAATGATGAATGAATAATGAATATTCCCTCCTGTTTAAGGGATAATTCTGTTTATCATGTGATACTCAGATGGTTCTAATGAATTGAAATGAGGCCTGAAACAAGATGCATGGTTTGTTTCTGTGATAAACATGGGAGCCCGAGCTGCAAATTAGCATTTCACTATAAGCACTAAAAAAATATTGCATCTGGTGCTTGTGCATAATCATGTGTTGTAGTGCCATTGTAAGGTTATTGTGAAGTCTGTGTCAAATAAACTGAGTGAAAGGAAAGGAAAGGAATTATCACGAAACATGTCAAAGTTGCAACTTGGAAAATAAATGTCTAAGTTTTAAAGTTATTTTTGGTTCTTAAAAGATAGAAAAAGGCATTATATTACAAGCTGGAGTCTTCATCAAAAAAGCATTTCCACACAATCAACTTGAGACAGCAGCAAAAATCTTTATGGGGAAGTTACATCACCCACAAGAGGAAAAAACAAAACAAAAGCAAAAATGCTTTTGAAGTGATTCATCTTCTTGCTTTGAAGCTCCTGGAGATATAAAACACTCGTAAGTGTTTCTAAGAGCAGAGATGATTGACTGACCTGCACGCTATTTGATATCCCTAAAAATACTTCTCCACGTCTCCATCTGTTGCCTTGACTACCAGTCTGAGACCACACCTTATGTGTAAGGTTTCCATACTTCAGCCACACCTGCAAAGAACAATATATAAATGGCATTAACTGATTTAATTCTGATGAAAGCCTTTACACAAAATGTACAGTGTCAAATGAGATGATTCCAGTGGTTTTCTCCAGCAGGCGTCTGCATCTCTTACTTGCAGCGTGCCAACAGTGAATCCGCTCATGTGGTACCAGAAGACCAGAGTGCACTGTGGCCCAGTGGAGGAGATGACAGGTGTCTGGAGGTCAGTGGTTTGACCATAGCCACCATTCGAACTGTCTGCACACATGTACCAACCCTCAGGGCTGCCTCTATCACATGGAAGAGAGGAAGTGGAGGAGCATGTCACGCTTATGTCCGAGAAAACTTAAAACAAAACTATGCCATGCCATTTTACCCCTGCCTCTGCAAAAATGACTATCATCTTCTAAAGCATGACAGACTACTACTTCCCTCATTCTGGTGTGAATTATCAATGCTCTAAAATGTATTATTTGGTGGATATGAAGACTTAATGAAGCCTCATATTCCAACTCACTTTTAGCAACAATCCAGCTTACCTGCACTGGCCTTGTGTAAAATTTCAAGTTGATTTTAAGATCTTACTGTGTCACTGTTTAAGGCTCATCAAGGTCCAGCCAAATTTTGTGCTTTTTATTGCTCTTATTTCATTTCTGCTTTATTGTAAATGTTTCATCGTTTTATTTTTGTATGAAAGCAGCACACGATAACGTGGAAAACAGGGTTCCCAAAAAAGCAAAATATTTGAGAGGGAAGCTGCCGTATAATTCAAAAAAGACAAGTATATATTGCAGGCTTTTCAGACATTGTAAGCTTTTCAGAAAATCAAGGCTAAACATACATACAGGCCATTTGAAATGCATTCGACACGCGTTCCTGAAAAAGTATGTATTCAAAACATGCTACATGTGGTCTGCATGTATGTTTTCTTCATTATCCAGTGGCTTCCCTCTCTTTTCGATCATGCTTTTATTTTTGCGTCTGTGAACCACTTTGCAACTTTGTTTTGGAAAAGTTCCACACATTTAGAGCTGTTTTATTGTTTATTTTAGTGGTGATTCAATTCATTATTCACACTGACCCAAGCTCTATCTCCCTGTCCCAGAAAGAAGCCAGGAGAACTTCACACTGTCAATCACGGAGCAGTCCTCCAAGAAAACAGCCGCCATGAGCCCCTTGAGGCGAAGAGACCTGAAAATCCCTTGACTTGCCTCATCTGTATCCTCGCGCTCTCGGCGCCTTCCCTATACCTGTCCCCATCCTCCCTGCTCCAATTCAAATCCCATAAGAGGTGTGGCTCCCCCCGGGCTTAGAGAAGAAGCAGCTTCCCCCAATCTATTTCACTCATCCAGGCCTGCTGCAGATTATCGATTGAAAGTTGAGAGACTGCTATAGGAGTGGGGGCGGGGAGGGGAAGGTGGAGGCAGACGGGGGGACTGAGAGGGAAGATTGTAGCTGCACTCCAGTGTTGTGGTCGATGGAGAAAATATAGAAATCTAGTGGTTAAAAGCACATGTTCATTTTCTGCTTGCACTGTCCACTCAATAAAATACGGAAAACACCGGTCAAGTCCAGGATAGGTCATACTGTCTATGTCGACCAATAATGGTTGGGCATTTACTCAGCTATCCAGTACATTTTTTAATTGTCTTCATGCACATAGTGATGTAAAAACAAGCATCTTGTAAATACAAAAAAAAGAATTTAATTTATGGAATTTTTGGGCATATAGAAAGTTGTATTCAATTCATAGCATTTCCTTGGTTTGTTTATTTTAGACCATCAGCTTAGCTATAAATTATAATTAAATTGTCAAATGAAAGGAACAGTCATTCCCTGAATTCTGCAATATAAGGCCATTAATCAGCGTCAGTCGAGTCTTACTCAAATCTCTGAAGGTGGAAAAGAAAAAAAAGCCTGACTTTTCACATTAGGTATTATTTCTTTACTGTCATTTCAGTATCATACATGTTCTTTCTAAGGAAACAGGCTCTGACTCTATCACTGCTTATATTTTGGTTGCTAAATGAATTATTTAGGAATTTCTGTTGTGTTCACTGTAGTTAATTCTGGATATGAGTGTCAGCTAATGAAAAAACATGAATGTAGAACTCACAGCGTGTGATCATTAGTGGGGCGGTGGTACTCCTCTCCATTATGGATGGTTTCCCCTTGGTCAGGCAACCAGCGGAACGCATGGATGTGCACAGAAGAGGGGTCGACCCTTTCCCAACCACAAGTGTCACCAGCCTCAAAATCACACAGCTCCTTCACTGGAGAACAAGGAAGGAAAAAAAGCACAGACAAGGAGAGGATATGTCAGAGAGGGGAGACATGAAAAAACAAGGGAGAATAAGAGTGAAGGAGTGACAGAAGTGGGAGAAACCATGGAAACGTTAAAAAAAGATGATGCAACTGTGAATGCGTGAAAATACAGACAGATTCTGGGAGAAGAAAAAAGCAACGCGGCTCACCGCAGTTTGTTTCATCTGAGCCATCAGAACAATCACGTCTGAAGTCACACACTTTGCTCTGGTGAACACACTCCCCATGTGCTGCACAAGCAAACTGTCCATCAGGGCAGCTGTGGGGTCGGACTGTGGGTGCTACAGGGGAGGCTGTGGGGGTTGTGGGATTAACTGAAGGGAGTTCACCTAGGGGAAAAGCAGCAGCAGCAAACAGTGGAAATGTAAGAAGAGGGAGACTTTGCAGGACAGTAACAGGGCACTAAATAATGCATTCATCTTGGCATAATCATCTACCTTCATATGGGACGCAGTCCAAGAAGGACAGGTCATCAATGGCGATGTCTCCGTTGAAATCGTCTCCAACAGTACCTTCTATTAAAATCTGCCAACAGGGAAAGCAAAATGAGGCATGATGGGCCAATTTCAGTAATACCCTGTAATGTGGGCTAAGAATTTGGTAGCTAAAATAACAATAATTAATATATTATACCATCTGAGGACACTGGATAAACAGAAGATCAATATTTTGCAAAAAAACTACTACTTTCTGCCCAAACCTTCTCTAAGAAATTGGAAAAAAAAAGATTTTTTCCCATTAACAGTCTGCCATCTAAACATTCTGTCTTAAGGTTTTTGCAACTATTATTTGGGCCTATTATTAGGGCTTATTTGAGTGGCCAGCCAGAAGCAAGAGGGATTAAAAGAAAATTCCATCTCTATTTGTTAGATTATCACTGCCACTGATTTTCTCCCTGTATGACTGTGGAAAATTGTTGAGTTTACAAAGAAGCCCTTATTCTTTGATTCTGAGGGACTGACAGCAAAAACTGACATTTGCTGCTGATGTTTTAGATAGCAAAAAAAAATATTCTTCTGTCAACCTCCATCGTAGTTGTACTGAAAAATAAAGTGACATATGTCTTTTACATTTGACGAGACATCACTTAAGAAGAGTACACCAGCAAACATCAAAATATGTCCAGAAATGTTTGGAACGATGCTGTTTTAAACACTGTTGAAGTGTTTTGAGGTGTTTTTTTTTATAAGCTTGCTGGCAAGCTTTGTAAGCATTACACTGAATTTTAATGTTGTTACAGCCTTCCAATGCAACATATCATTAGCTAAAAGATTATTACTTCAGATTAGTTCTGTCTGCAGCCACCTGGCCTGCTGACTTTGTGTCATCCCCAAGGAGAGGAACATAATTTGGACACAATGAATGATGAGAGCTTTATATCAGCTCAGATAGTTTGCTTGCAAATAAACAACTAGGATATCAAACATAGGGAAAGGTTTTCTGCTGAAAATGTTGTGAAGTTTCCTGTGGGAACCAGGCCAGCACACATGTGCATTACAGGCACAGCAGAGGGATAAGGCATATCTAATAAGCAAGGCAAGTGTGTAAAATGCTGATTTGAGGCGCTATCTGCAAAAAGCACTGTGTGAGTTTTTCCTGTAGGTTTTTGGAATGTCATATTCGCATAACTCAAACAGCAATGTTTTGAAAACATGGTTTTCCATTTTTTCCCCACAGTTTTCCAATCATCAGCAAGTTTCACTATCTGTCTATCGCCTTGGGAAATAACTGCAACTCCTCAGCTCACTGCTGCCTTTGTATGAAGAAATGAAAGAATTCTCTCTCTGTATATACATGTCTTCCAGAGTTATTATTTATGCTGTTACTGTAGTTTCACATGCAACATGCTAGCTGTGTCTAATTGGTTACATCTGATAACTTTAGTCACATTCTATATAATATGTAGTAAATTAAGTATGAGTGTGCTGGTAGAACACTCATTTTGGCATCTCCTCAGAATACTTTATCATTTCATGGCAATATGCCCACTGTACGAGCAAAAGGCTCAGCCTGAGCCAATGGCATTAATTAGTGTCTCCTTTTTAATTCCTACTCTTTCTGCAGTCAGTTAACCTGACAGACAGGGCTTCTCTTGTCAATGCCATCATGGAGGAGAAGTCTTTAACTGTCTGTCAAGCTGTACTCAGTCAGGAGTATTGACAGCTGAACATCCATTCTGAGTGATCGATGTTGACTAGTGAAGGCTGGAGATGGGCCTTGTTAAATACAGGCTTTGTTTAATAGCTCCACCGGCACTGCTTTGTTATGTGCTAAGGAGTTGTGCTCAGCTGGAGTCCATGTCTGCACATCTATCTTTGATTAGACAAGAGGACTGAATTATGCAAATAATCCAGAGCGGGATGTAATTTACCAGTAGTGCTGCAGTATTAATAACTGAGTTAACCTACAGGTTGATTAGTTTTTCAAATTAACCTATCTTGGCATTTGCAGCTGCCCTATCGTGCCTATGAAGTGTTTGAAGGAAGGAAAATTGAAGATAATCTGTGGAACTTTTTTTTTCTCTGTTTAGGATTAAATGTCTATATTTGAAGCAAGAAATATGTTTTGATTGTAAAAAGATCATTGTTTTGATTATTCAGCATGGTTCCGCTCCTATAATGAATTTGGTCTTAAAAAGCATAAGATTAAACACACTATGAGAGAGATTTTGGTCACACTTTATTCTTTATTCAGAGTGTTTACTGTTATTATTCATCTTAGCATCAATTTTGTATTTGCTCCGTTTCACAGATGCATCAATGTTTTGTTTTGTTTTTCTTTTATTTTTTGCATATAGATGAGCCAATGTTGATGCTTGACTTTAAATCAACCTGTTAAAAAATACTCAGTTTACTAAATATAAACCATCATGTAACTTTTAATTTACAATAAACTTTGTATACGTTGGTGCTGGGGTTACATTGATACTAAGTTGATCGAAAGTTGAATATTACTGTTAGATAGTCCAAATAAACTGATACCAAGATTATTTTCACCGTGTGTTGTGGCTTTGTGAAGCATTATATCCTACTTTTTCCTAGTTACCTGGAAAGGACGAGCGCTGCTGAGGTAGAGCGTCTTCCTGTGCCACAGGTTGCCTTGGTCTCCATAACGCACCCACAGCATGTGACCGCGGCCTGTCGCGGTGGTCCGGAGGTACACAGCGAGACAGAACACGTGGGAGCCAAACATGTGGTAATGGAAGCGGAAAACACAGGGATGGCCGGACCTGGACGGGACCTTGCCAGGCCCCATGGTGGGCTGGAAGGTTCGGCTCAGTAACACAGCCGTGTCCCTGAACTGCTGTGGGACGGAAGACTCGATGAAGAGGTAGTGGCCAAACCTGGTGCCCAGTGTGTGGTCCTTCCAGGGTCCCGTGTTGAAGGTGGGAGTGGGGCCTTGTATGTGTGTCCAATCAAACACATCTCCTCCGCTCTGCTCCTGTGTCCAGCTGCACAACCCGTTCTCAAAGTTACACTGCATCTCTGGAGCTAAGAGACATGACAGAGGAGTGAAATTCTTTGTAGTAACAACAAAAACATGAATCTGCTGAGTTACCTTTTAAAATATACTAGGAGTGGGAATCTTTGGCTTAACATTGTTGTCAAATTGATTCACAATTCCCTAGTTGGCAATTTGATTTAAGAGCCATTTTCTTTTATTAAGACAATTAAATTTGAGTTTGTAGACTGTGATTTCAGTCAACAATTTCATTCAGTACTTTTACTCCAAATTTTATATCCATTAATGTAAGATTATCCTTTTTTCTTCTGACATAGGCAGCAGAATTATTTTAGAACAGCATTTTATCCATTCAAAAAACTTTATTTACCAAAAAGATTGCAATTTGTTGAATTAAAAATTCAGACCAAGTCAGAGCACTTCATTTTATTTATCTTTCAGCAGATTGAACAGATTAGCAGATAGAATTTATAATCGATGAATCAATGCCATGAATGAATGAATCACACCCCAAATTGCAACACTGTAACAAAAGAAGTATTAATTTATACATTTAACGGTTAGAATTCCAATGGAAACAAATGGGAATAAGCTCTGTATATTTCTGATTACAAAAGTAACTTTAAGCAACTTTCGAGGAACTTCGGCAACACTCACAACATCCTTCCTCATCTGATCCGTCACCACAGTCATCCACCAGGTCGCACAGCTGCAGGTGCTCCACACACCCCTTGCTTCGCACGCAGTGGAAGTGTGTGTGTTGGGGGCATTCCTCCGCCGCAGGGGGCAATGAGCAGTTTTGGAAAGTGATGTCGTCCAAGGCAGAGACTCCGTCAAATACCCCGAGGCTGAGTTTAGCCAGTGAGATCTGGAAGGGCTGGGTGATGCGTCCCAGCTGCACGGTGACCCGATTCCATTTAGTTCCTTGGTTGTATAATGTTCTCCATATTACGGTGTTGTTCTCCTCTCCAATAATGCGCAGGTACATGCTGGCAGCACCCACAGATATGCCTGCATTGTAGTGCCTGAGGGGAGGCAAAGGAAGAAGCTTTCAGTTTTTACTCACTGATATATTCCAGCCAAGTTGTGTGTGCAACTTTACATGTCATTTTGTTTACTGAAATTACTCCCTCACTTCAGATAAATCATTAATTTCTCCTGTAGTGATAATGCATATGCTAGCTGGACGTTATGCATAAAGGCTTTTGCCTATTCTGTAGAGAAAAAAAATGAAATTTAAATGCCTTCAGCACTTTTCTGCCACAAGTGCGTCTCCAATCACCCAACATAAAAATATAATCTGTCATTTGACTGTAACTTTAGAGAGCCATCAAACTGTCAAAACATGACAGATTCAGATGTGCATCTTCCCCTCGTGTGAGACTGTGAAATAGGAGGGATGCTGAGAGAGCAGAGTGGTGAGTGGAGGGAAGCGAGAGGGAGATGAGAAAGGCAAAGAGGCAGCAGATGGCAAAGGTGTAAAATTGCAGGTGAAATTGCAGGTGGCACGTTGTTTTGGTTATGATAATGAGTTGTGTCATTCAACTATCGATCAGACAGCTACTTCAGTGGAAAATACAGAAAGAAAGAAGGAAGGAAAGAAAGAAATGAAGGAAGGAAAGAGTGACGAAAGGCCTTAATGAGCCTGTCCTGCAGCATCACCCTTACCAGAAGGTCATGGTGCACCCAGAGGCCGACTGTTGGAACTGGGGTCCTCGCAGCATAGCGCTCGGGTAAAGGCTGCTGCTGTTCTTCAGTACAAACATAAAATGTCCTGCAATAACCACAACACAATAAATATTCAGACCACACTCAGTATCCACTTTATTGGGCACACCTCCCCGTTTATGCAAACAACTTGTTCCTCCAGACAGTGAACCACCTATAAATAAAGCAAAAGTGCAAAGCGGGCGGACAGGGTCAAGAGGTTCAGTTACTATCCGACTGAACGCCTTTGCATGTGGTATGTTTTTTTTTTTTCCACTTTCAGCTTCTCGGAAACAGCCACGCTTGAGGGACTTTTGCACACTACGTTGTCTAGTTTACCAAACAAAAAACATTCAGGCCTATGCAGTCCTGAAGGCAACAATACCTCTTTGTTGAAAGAGCTCACAGAGGAGAACGGCAAGACTCAAGCTAACAGGCGAACCACAAGTATGCAAATAGACAATGATGTGCAGAGGGCCATTTCAGGACATAAAACTCATCAAACCACACTGAGTTCCTGTCATGTCAAATAAGAACAAGAGGATGGAACTGCAGAGGGCAAATGCTAAAGAAAACTCAGCAACTAAACAGAGGAAAAGTAGTGCCTGGTCTGACACATTTGATTTCTGACATGCAGGGTTGTAACTGCACGAACAGCATGAAATCAACTGCATCCGTCCTCCCTGGTGTCAACAAAGGCTGATTGTGAAGGTGTGATGGTTTGGGGAATGTTTTCTTGATGTACATGAGGCTCTAATGTACCACTTGGGCATCAAATGGATACCTCTGTGTTATTTTCCCCCTGCATCTATGGTAGTGATTTCATTGCAGCCCCATATCTATGGTCATAATGTCATTTGTAGCACTGTCATGCCACAAAGTTTGCATCATGCAAAGATGGCTTCAGTAACATGGAAGTGACTCAAGTTTACTGCAAAGCCCTGCACTGTCCCTAGATCTCTCTCAGTACTCAATAGAACACCTTTGAGATGAGATGGGACATGATCTTCAAAGAGTGTATCACAAAAAAAACCTGCAGGAGCTGCATGACACTATCAAGTTGGCAGGATGGCTGTGAAACATTTCCAGCATGAGGAATGGATCCGTTCCTCAGAGAATTCAGGCTTCTGTGGAGGAAAAAAGGCAGCCCCACCCAGACCAAACGACACAGATTTACCTAATAAAGTGAACAGGCCAATAAAGTTTATCTAACAAGAGGGCAAAACTAAACTAGCTGATAAGGACAAAAGCTTGATTATAGAGATATAAATGATGTAAAGTAATTAGAGACATAATATGCAGTAATCTCATAAGATTTTATGGCAGATAATGCATTTGGAAAGTATGACTGACTTCAGCCTGTGGTAGATTTCAGTGAGTGGTGCAGTTTTAATAAGGGAGAATGAGTGTATTTCGATTTCTTTTCTATTACTCAGATGGCTGAGAAAGCATTTCTCTATGCAGCGCTTATCTCTCAAAAAATACAGACAAAGGATTTTCTTCTTCACATAAATTCATTGATTTAATCTGTGGGTAATACTATTATAATTTTTTTATCAATTGCTTCTGACCCAGCACACTGGCTATAGCAACATCCTCTTATCTGCTTATCTCACTTCTCTTGTTGTTGCAGTGACTAATGAAGGCAGCTGCCACTTGCAGATGGCAGCATTGCTGTATGTATGCACTGTCGCAGTGTGTGTATGCACGGTGTGTGTGTGGTGTGTATGTGTCTGTCTATGTGTGTGTTTGATGCTCTACCTTCAGTGCTGTTAGTGGAGTGGTCCAGGGGTGGAGGGTGACCCTGGTAGTTTGGAGGAACCTCTACAGATGAACCCCTTACCCAGTCGAAGCCGTCCCCGAGGGTGAACTCATACCAGCCACAGGAGTCGCCCTCAAAGTCACATTCAGATGCTGAATGGGTAGAGAGATGGGGATTCTGGTTCAGGCATGTAAATTTTGGGCAAAACATGAGACATGCAAGCCACAGCTTTGAATGTGACTCCAACCACTTGGATCAGATGCATATAAATCAGGATTATGAGAGAAGTTGGAGGTATGAAAGGGATGTGGATGATGGGATGTGTTACTTGGCAACAAGGTTCTTACGGCAGCTGGCTTCGTCCTCTCCATCGGGACAGTGTGGGGTGAAGTCACACACTTTGCTCTCCTCTACACACTCCCCACTGCCACAGGCGAACCACGAGGGGGGGCATCCAGGAGCAGTGGGCGTACTGCTCTCTGGCACAGGAATAAAAAAAAAAAAGAAACAGAACGAATCAATAGTTTTTTATGGAATACAAATGCACATATCCAGTACAGTATGACTTGCTTAGTATTCAGCAGCAAGCCACTCCGTGGCTAAGGCACTTTGATGACTGAAAGCTTTATTTAATAAAAGGTAAGCCTACCACATGCAAAGAGTTAGCCATTATCATTGACTCCTATCATGTGATTTTATTATTAAAGGGCCCTCATGGGAAATCAAGATGGATTAATAAAAATGAGCGGAGCTGAGCCCTCTTTGATACTACAGAATAGTAAGTACATTGGCCTTGTTGTTATGGAAGAAGATTTGATTTAGCTGTGAGGTAATGTGAATGAACAAAGCTCAGCTATTTCGATCAATAGCGAGCCCAGGACCCCATCTCTTAAATGAACTGAATTTACATTCTGCTTATGTTAGAATTACTGAAAATACAAGTGAAAAATAGTCCAATTTTCTGCTGAATTTTCAATTTTCTTCTGGCTGGATACTGACAAAAGGCTTTACATGTCTGCTACTTTCTCAAACGTCTGTGACAGTCCCTCTCGAAACAGAGGTCTTGAAGATGGTATGCAAGGTAGTCTCAAGAGTCGGTCAGACAAGACCAGGCCAGGCAAAAGCGACTGACAATATCACTAAGATAGATGGAGAATTATATGGGGGCCTGATTATTGCCCTGTAATGTACAGACACGCAAACAAATATAAATGCATACACACATGCAAAGATTCTGATTCATGACAGCTGGGGCAGAAAGATGTGCCAGGCTTCAGGTGAAAATATATTTTACAAAAGCCCCGTTCACCCTAAATCTATGACAGCCTAGCCGTTTAATTATAGGTCCATATTTACGGTTATAATGCCATTATTTCTGACACTGCACTTAATCTAAATTCATAGCCGCTGTGAACCCATATTTCACAGTAACAAATTTCTAGAATGGGAGGTAGGATGAGCAATTAAGGACATGGGACATAAAGAATCCCCTGTAAGTGAACGTAAAACAATTTCACACAACTTCTATGTCTTCCTCAGCTTCAAATATACAGGTCAGGCAAAAAAGAAAGTCAGAGTTTCATTATAGAGATCAAGCAAGTGTACTAAGATGTTAATTGCCGTGATAATCCAAGACTGATTGGTTGTTTCTCTTACCATATGCGCTTTGACTGCACTAAGATAAGGTGGCTCAGAAGTTGAGTGTGCAGTGATACAGATCTGCCAATGGGCATGAGAGGCCATAAGAGAGAAGCTGAGGGAACATCACCAGCACTGGGACTCTGATCTGCCCCCTAGACTGTCACTCAGAGTGTGGTTTTATGTTTTTGATATAATTAAGCAGGCCAGTCACCAAGCTGGCTTGATGAGGCGTGATGGTGGCACACTCAAAACTCCACTGTTGGGAGCAGAAGACAGATGGAAGCACAGGGACTGACTGCCAAGGTGACACTGACCTGTCCCGTCCACTTAGACACGCTAAACTGGTCCAGCTGAAGGTCCAGGAAACTGTAGCAGCACTAACTACCACAACACCACATTGGGTCCTGCGTGCTCTGCACTTATATAGCGCACTGTACTACACTGTAGTTGTAGTTCTACATTTTTCTGTAACTCGTGTTCTTAGGAGAGTTAACACTAAATGGGTAGGAAAAACAGAACCAAAATCTTTCTGGCACGATTTTCTGGTACATTATCGCGGTTTTACCGCTAACGTTAGCTGAGAAAAAAACATGCTAGCCAACTACGTTATCCGGGCTAATTAGCAAGCCTGCTGACCTTGTAACAGCACGAATACCGTGGCGATAGATGAATACAACAATTTATTACCATTTAAATTGTCTATGCTGTTTCTATTTATTTATTTCTACTATTTATTTATTTTTCTAAGCCTTGCTGTTCTTCCATTTTTGCCGGTGTTAAGTACAGAGAATGACAGGTTGCTACGGTTACCTAAAAAAAAAAAAGAAGTTGCCCCGCCCACCGAAGTTCTACTTAACCAATGAGATCATCTGGTCCAGATCTTGATCTTGACCAATGATCTACAGTTAAAGTGGCCTTGCCTTGAGGCTCCACATGGAAAGAGACCTGTAAGGCCTGAAGGCATCAGGTTCATGATTTAATGAGAAAATCAATAGAGAAGTCACAACCCCTGACTGTTAGTTTTACAGACCCAGAGAAGGAACATCCTCCTATAGGATGAATGATGGTGGTCATACAATGCGCCATAAAGATGTAGCTTGTGCTTGTCGCTGAGGTAGTACCACCAAGGTAGCATGTTAATAATCTGTCCAAAAGTACTGATCAGCTCTATATCAAAAGCCCCTGCCCAATGTGTTCAACTGTATCATATTCATCACTGAGCTGCAGGCAGCACATATAGTAGCACACTATAACAGCCATAAATAAGCCCACAGATTGTGGCTCTGACTGTGCTCCAAAGTCAGTGCTGTGAAGTGTGTAGTAAGCACTATTTTAATGATTCCGTTATTCTGTTATGATTCACTGTTATTGCTACAGGACCATGCAACCGTTTTTCACAAGACACAGCCAAGGGTGTCTGATCTCGGGTGCTTTTTAGTATCTTCCCTAGTTATCAGTATTCAAAACAAGGTGAAGGCCGTCTATTTAAGAATGTGCAGCAATATTAAAAAAAAAATCACAGGGTCTGAACTTGTCCTGTCTGTGCAGTGAGGTGTTATTAATGATGACAGTACCGGGTGCAGTCACACAGCTAGGGCTGAAAGATAGGTCATCGACGGCCAGGACCTCAGAGGATTCACTGTCAGCAGATAGTTCCCCTCGAATCACAACCTAGTAGACACATAGAAATATGTCATCATCCAGACCCTCCTTTTCATCCTCCTTTTGTTGCAATCTCCTTTTCTTTATATTTATGTGTGTACACGAGCGTGAATGCAGTTGTACATTTGTGTAAACCCATGTATACGAGCTGTTTGTGTGTGTATGAGTGTATCTGTATGTGTGAGAGAGACAGTGACTCACACTGAAACTCCCACCATAGTGTTTATCTAAAAAAGCCATTACATACTTTCCATCTATCTCAGGTCCATTGGAATAATATCTCAGCTGCCCGGATCAAAGTCCAGAGAGAAGCTTTATCTGCTACCATGGAGTTTTATAGCTTGTGACTGATAAAAGGATGTATGGGTGGATTGTGTGATGATGGGTGATGGGAAAATCCACTCAAACAGGAAGTTATACTTACAATATAATCTCAGACAGTCAAGAATATTCTATTGATAATCCTTTATACAAAAACCGGAAACCAAAGAACCACAAGTTTAACTTGTGATACCTTATAGAAAAAATCTGATCTTTGTTAAATGGGATATTTGTTTAGGATTACATCCACATGAGTATGTTTATCTGATCCAGACTGTGTACCCACAGCCTTAGAAAATCCTCCTGGGTAGGCTTCTTTCACAGTAGCCCATGCACAGAGTCACTTAGTTATTGTCAATAGGAGTAGCTCCAGAAAATGCTGCTTAATCACATCATAGATTAGATTCTCACTGTTCTTGTTTCCAGCTTTCCTGCTCGGGCAAACATATTTATTCAAGCACACATTTTGATAAAACTGCCCAAAAGCCTGGGAATTGTGTTTTCTGCCTTTGGGTTGAATTTCATTACAAGGTTAGAGTACAATCTCGTAACTGCAAAAAATTAAAATGGGTGAAAAGGTGTAGGTCATTAAACAAGTCAAGCTGAAACTGAAACTACTCCGAGGGAATGACTGTGGTAAATAAAACACTATGAAATAAACTATGTTTGAAACAGGAAGTGGATTAATGGAGGGGAAACTGAATGTTAGCAGTTGACCTCTATTTACGCCAGGCATCAAGCAGCCACGTTATGAAACTGAGCTGGCTGAGCTCAGTGACAGATGGTGGAGGCAGAGAAGGGGAAAGGGGTGAGACTGTGACATTGTCTGAAGATATGGCAAGGACACAAACAGCGGGCTTCATCGGACTCCAGATGGCCTCTGAAAAAGTCCAGTTGGGTCAAAGCCCCCTCAATGCACATAAATGGCCCCTATCTTACCTTTTGCCATTCACTTCTCAAATGATGGCTTCATCAGTTTAAAGGTAGCCCATACGTCATACATTGTGTCTTTTAACCACTCTCCTTGTAAGCACTTGATATGATATGATACAATGTGATACAACATGATACAATACAATTCAATGATACAATACAATGATGATATGATATGATATGTTATGCAGTAAAACGGATAATGTAAAGGGAGGAAGTCATGCTCATTATCCCACTTTCTACTTACCAAAGAGACTATCATTTGAGAGAAATACTAATTTAAAAAAAAATCTATATTTCATCTTAATTTACAAGCTACTGCCAAAAAAATCTAGCAAGATTATCTGTATTACATGTAAATCAGCTGTCTGTTATCAATGACCTGCTTTTCAGAAATTACCAGCCTCAGAATTTTCAATGATACTGAGAAATAACAACAGCAGCACACTAACCAAAGAAAACATTTGTTAAACCACTTTTGCACTCTTTCCCAATGCAGAATTAAGAGCCTAAAGTATGACCAATAATGAATAGTATCATCAGCATAAAAACAACAATTGCAGGTATTAAGAGATGAGGTGCATTAATATAAATTGAGAACAGAACAGGACCCATCAGTCTGTACTGATGTCTGTACTGGGACACCGTTTGTGACTGGTAAAAACTCATTATCCACTCATTTACATTATATTATACCATACCATACCATATGAAATACAAAGAGATGAGTGAAGTAGTCCACTTGATGGCTGTATCTACTGTTATAGCTCAATATTTTTTTTACATTTTGTGTCTATACCTTGTGGTTCCAATAGTAAATTGTAAAATTTTACTGACCTGAAACTGGTGGTCACTGTTGAACTGAATCACTGTCCGTAGCCATGTTTCCATCTGTGGTTGTGAGTGTTTCCACACCACTGTGCTCTGATCCAAAGGTTGAGGTTGAATTAGGACCTGAAGATCTCCATGTTTTCCCCCAACATGATGGTAGAAGCTCATCTGTTGAGTTGAAAATGGTGATGATTTCCCCTTGACTTTATGCCTAAATTACACAACACAATCAAAAGAAGAGAGTGTTACCCGGCAAGTCTGAGAGGGCAGGAAGACGGGACTCTTCAGGTCTGACATGGTTCTTCTTCCTCCAGCAGGCCAAAGGGACAGGAAGTATGCTGAGGGAGAGAAAGAGAGAGAGTGAAGTGTTGATATGTATGTATATGAGGCAATGAAGGCAATGCGAAAATAAATAACTGTCAGAAGGGACAGGTTGCATGTTCATAACAGATGTTCATTTTGTACAGAAAATAGCAGATGCTGCCTCAACAACTCATTAAAAATTAAGGACTTCAACTTTAGGTCCAGCGAGTTACCTGATTGGTTGTTGGCATGGTCGTGTTTGAGTCCCTGGAGCCCACGCGCTCTTGTCCATTCAGACTGTGTCTCCGAGCTTTGGATCAGGTCACAGAAGCCCTCCTCAAAATCACACCGCCTGTACCTTGAACCTTCAAAAGAAAAACCAGTTCCAGAAACAGCACACATCCACTGACTGCATGGAATACGCCTGCAGCTTTCTCAGTTGTGCTTTTTTGTGTTTAACCCCGCGGGTGTGTTTTACCAGTCTTCTGTGTATTGGGATTAAGCTGTATGTTTTCCACACAATAAAGATTAATCAACTCAGCAGGTAGTTTCTGAGCTTAAAATAGGGTTCCTATTTGACTTTATGGTTTAATGTGCAACTAGGGACTATAAACCAGAAGTCTTAATACTGTAGTATTTTCAGAGGTAAAATGCCCAGATTGGATTTGAGGGATCAGTGAGTATTTTTGTAACTTCTATGAAAGGAAGAAATAGAAAAATGTGGAACCGATGACATAGCATTATGAAAAGAGCATGTTATATTATCATGTATGCTGTTTTTTTTTTTTGCCTGCTATAGGTTCAGTGCAATATGTTTAAAATTGTGCATATTTCAATTCTTCTTAAACAATTTATACCTACATAATTCAGTATTTAATTAATTCATGATAATAATAATAATAAAAATAATAGTGTTTTATTGACAAGCATATACCATGTTGTCAAGTTATAGTGCTGGATTCAAATGGGTGTGAAATTCATGTTTCAGTTTCAGACTGTGCTGAATGAGAAGCAGCGGGTATTTGTTGTCGAGGCATCCAGATTTATCTACAGTGCACAACCCCCTCAGAGAAAGGTATTTCACTCCCCATGCTAATAACTATAACTCCAAAACCTTGAATCTCCCTGCTGTGACCTTCAACTTCTTCCTGCTTTACTTTTATCCAAGTTATACTTTAAATATAGTTAGAATAGAAAATATTAGGAACATCTACCTGATATTGAGTTCCAGCCCATTTGGCACGATCCTGATCTCATTGTCTGAAAGCTTTTTTAATTTGTTTTCATCTACATCTCCTCCTTTCTGATTGGTACAGATTTAATTAAGGAAAATCAGTGAGAGAAAATGGCTTTTACCTGGATTCACCTCATCAGTGAACTTCATGAAAAAAGTCAAGCGCCTCTCATATTTTGTACATTCAGCATGCCAATGATTTAAGTTTCAATGTTTAACTCACAGTCTCTCTCATCGCTTCCATCCCCGCAGTTGTTGGTGAAGTCACACACACTGTCCTCAGGAACACATGATCCCTGGGCGCAGGTGAACTGCTCTGCTGAACAGGCTCCGACAGGCGAAGGGACGAAGACCAGAGAGCAGGCCAGCAGCCACACAGGCCACAGCAGCAGTGCCATCAGCTTGGATCTTCCCCGTCCTATAACCAGAACGCTCTCTCACACTTCACCGCCAAACAAATCATGGTGTAGGTAGAACGTGAAAAAGAACCCAGTCAAGGTAAAACTCCACCATATACAGTTTACCTGGAATGATTCTGTATGTGTGTTAAAGCTGTAAGCATGGTACAAAGGGCAATAAATGGATTTTATGGCTGTTACTCAATATGGTGTATGTGTGCATGTATGTGTGTGTGTGTGTGTGTGTTTTCTTATTTGCCTGCTCTCAGCTCTTAAGGGGCTATAGTTTACTATTTGGACTCAGGTTGAGGTTGCAATTTGGTTTACGTTTGGTCAAGAGTGAAGGCGTGGCAGATTAAAGGAACAGTTCACCCAAAATAATAATTTTAAAAAGGTATATTCCCATTTAACCCTAGTGCAATCTATCTATTCACATAGTTTCAGTTTGATTTGACAGGGTTTTTAGTCTCTGGTTGAAGTCTCAGATCTTTCCTGTCTCCTTGCACACAAACACAATCGGGCTGGATGGGTCAAAATTTTACATGTGAAAAACTCAGCTCTTTCCAAAACAAATGACATGGATACCCAACATAATCCACAGACTTGGGGGGTAAAGAATTTTGTTGGGAGCTATTTCCTGCCCAACTATATCTACCGACCCCCAGCAAGTACAGATAAGAAGTGGATAGATACAGTTTGCGGGTGTTCTTCAGCAGGAAATAATTTCCAACAAAACCATACCCATCCAGCCCCACTGGGCTGTAAATACTGGCAGAAACTATGAAGTGCCTGAATATACTGACAAGACAGTTCTTAATGTTGTAAGCCAGATAAGATAAATTAGCTCTTCCTAATTGAAGCCTGATGGATTGAACCACCAACAGAGGGGGGGAAGAGCTCTGGTTGGGAACATGAACTACCCGAAGTGGATCATCAGCTATTTCCAGCAGGGCCCAGCCAGCCCTACTTTACAGTGAGACGTAATTTCATTTCACGGCAATCAATAAAGAGAGGAGCTCAAACAGACAAGCGGCAAGCCAATACAAGAGGTAGCGCAGTTCAAATGAAATTAACCTTGAGACGAGAGGCGAGTTAGACGGCTCCGCGGGGGGCGAGGGACCAATGAAACAAGGAAGGGATCATAGCCGTATTGATCTATATTGGCAGCGGAATCCAGAGTGTCGGGGACTAGTGAGCAGAGAAACTGTGTCACAGCCTGGAGATCACAAGTTTGAGGCCTGCAACAATTGCTGTGTGTCCTTGAGCAAGTTAGCCTCCTTTGTGCTCCCTCATTGTGAGCTACTCTGCATAAAAGTGTCAGCTAAATGGCTAAGACATTAACACGTTGGAAAGGCAAGAACAGCCTATAATAGCGAGCACATAGAGCCTTATATTGCTGCATGTAGACTATATGGGGCACATTTGGTAGTAAGGACACCATTAGTGTAAGGACTAATGGACTTGCAGCATGGCAGCCATCTTCAACCAATTTTAAGCAAGAGGCTGTGACAGGGAAGTGCAGGAGGAACATAATGGCAAGTTAGTTAAATCATAGTGACTCATAAGTCCAATTAAGTGATCTCAATAAGGGAGTCATTAGCTTCCGCCAGCAAAGAGTCATGCCAGCAGGGCAGAACAAAGCTGATTTCCTTGTACAGAGAATAAAGACTTCATTAAAAAGGATCATTTTCATACAGCCACACATGTAGAAGGAGTGTCTGGGATGCTGCTATAATCTATATTTGTAACACTGGGATTGTAAAGTTTAACTTTGCATAAAGGAAATATTCTCCATACAGGGTGGTTAAATGAAAAAAATCCACTTCTGCAAGCAAGGAAACTTTATGAAAGCAGGAACATGTGACATCTGTTCGCCAAAAGCTGGCACCGCAGCTCAGCTAACCTCCCCTGGTTTAAGACAATTCTAG
>OMLF01048723.1:0-29162 GCA_900302615.1 Holocentrus rufus | reverse complement strand
TGCTGCTATAGTCTATATTTGTAACACAAAATGAAAAAAATCCACTTCTGCAAGCAAGGAAACTTTATGAAAGCAGGAACATGTGACATCTGTTCGCCAAAAGCTGGCACCGCAGCTCAGCTAACCTCCCCTGGTTTAAGACAATTCTAGGCATGTATTTCCCCTCCTTTCTGTCTGCCGGCTTATGAATTTTGGAGTCTTGTAATTCAAATCACCTTCATGTGCGAGATGGAGGTCAAACCAAAGCACCAGCTTAAGTGACTTAAATATAAAAGACATTTTATTTAGGTCCCAGGGGCTGGCGTAACCACTGCAACCATTTGTCAGAGATTTGAACCAATCTGTTTTGCCCACACTGTCTGGCACATATTAAAACATAGATCTGATTAAATCTTGTTCTCATTTGTAACCTGTCTGGCTGCAAAAATTGCCTTTGACCTCCAGTTTTGCCACTCTGACGACGTTTCGTCTAGGTGACGGTGAGTGCGAGGTTACCTTCACACACTGGCACACAACGCGCGCCGGAGAATGGGAGTTAAAAATCCCATTATCTCACAGGTTTTGGAAATAACACCACAGATGGAGTGTACTGAGTAGAAAATGTGCCAGCAGCAGTGTGTACAAATAAATGCTTTGCGTGGTGTTTTGAAATGCAGTGCACAACCTAAACAAATAGGTTACACTCTGCTGTGGCAAGAATATAGACACACAAAAAACATGAAAACATCCATTGAAACGGCTTTGAAATTTGGGGTAAACTGCACACCTTCACCTTCCAACACATATTTCCATTCAACACAAGTAGCTGATAAGGATGTCTTGTGGGACTAGAGAATGTCTCCCCATAAAACCACATTTTTATAGGCACTGTTGCTCTATGAGGGGGAAAGAAGAAACCAAAGTTGAACTATGTTGCCTCGTCATTTGTCTTCATAATAGCTTTTTTCCATCCCACTGCCTTTAGACAGTTTGTTAATTAGAATGTATTGACAGGGAGGAGCATTTGCATCACACTTCAAATCCAGCCTTTCTGATCTCAAGACGCTACCCGCTCGCTGTCGATACATCTGCACGGCCTCTCTCCACCTGATTTCAGTTATTCCCCGCTGGGTGAGGTGATTATACGAGTTGGGGTTTAATCTTCATGTTGCCTCTTGGAGTGCTTCTCCCTCAACACCTGCAATTGAGGCGGTGTGACCGGAATGAGCCTGCCGTGGTCTGTGAATTGTGGCCGTGCTTCCAGCTTTATGCAGGGAATCTAAAGGCGACAATGAAGTGCTGATGATTTCACACGGAGAATTTGAGAAATAAAGCCGGGCTCTCATCAAACACCTGAGTCTTTTGCATCCCGTCTGCCAGACCCTTTGTCTCGCCACAATGCTGCCACCTGTCAGCGACTCTGACAAGTGTCCAGAAGACGCTGCAAAGAATTATACATCTAAACATGTCATTTAGTCTCACATTCAGTGTTAAAATATTGTTGATTTTAAAACCAGTGAAGAAATCTGCCTGTGGGATTAGATAATCCCACTTGTTTCCAGTGCAGTTTCACTTGTTTGAGGAATTTTTCTGGGAACAAGCATAAATATGTTGAAACAAGGCAGAATAAAGCAGATCAGCCTACTAGTTTCAAGAAAATGACACTTGATCAGGAAACAAATTGAATAGCATTGGGAACAAGTGGGATTAAATCATCCCACTTGCAGATTTTTTTCAGAAAAACAAGATTTCAATGCTGATTTTTAGAGTCTATAGTTTTTTGCAATGTATATTCAATTCAATGGCTGCTTGGTAACTGACAAGGAGCTAATCAATAATGGCTTTTCATTTTACATGGCCTGAGCAGCAGCTGAAGTCCCTGCAAGGCTACCTGATTCTTAAAAATACATCACATCAAACAATAAAGCACTGAATCTTCCCTTGTGCTGATTTGCACTTAATTAGCAGCTGATTTGGTGTGAAGAAGCGACTCCATCAGTTTGACACGTTCTGTAAATAACGCATCAGAGATACAGTCTTGAGAGAGCACAGAGACTAGTCTTTTCTCCCTGAGGTCATTAACTCTAAAAGTAAATCACCTAAATAATTACAACTTAATTAATGATTAAGAGAGAGGAGGTTCGTTAGACAGACATGGAGGACAAGTTTTATTAATCTTAATTACACTGGAAACCCAGACTGATCCTTCTGACAAAATTGAATTGACAAGTATCCATGGCAATGTAAATATCACCTTTCAACCTTCTTCAGAATACATTGAAATATTGTAAACAAAGAGCACAGTTGATTTTTTCTTATGGCAATAACAATAGGATTCTACACACTAGCTGAAGAATTGCACATGGAAAATCATTTGGCAGTCTAAACCTTTTTGATATTCAGCTGCTGCTTCATATAAATCGAGGGGAAAGAGCAGGATCCTTGACCATGACAACCCTGTGTGCTTGAATAATGAGCTGACATCGCTGCAGGAATTCATGGAGCATCAGTATAATTGAGGCATTTATATGCCTCCAACAGGGGAAGAGGTTGCGAGCTCTGTGCGTGGGTTATGAACACGTTGGCTGTTACACAAGCCGTCTTGCCTGACGCCGATTTCTTCATGTGGGGCGACCACCGTGCGCACATGATCAGAAATACAGATATGAAATCATAAATTTTGCCTTAATAGGACTGAATGTCAAGGCTCACAGACACGGTTAATACGGGGCAATAAACCACTGCTGTCATTCAAGTTGGTGGTTGATTGGCTTCTGCTCAGAGCTGCCCTGCTCGACTGTTGTTAATCTTAACCCCCATCAATTTCCAGTGGCGGTCCTCCTGCATTTTCAGGCCTGCAAGGCTGATTTATCAACTGCAAGAAAATGATCCTCTCAAGTGAATTTTCATCAAAAATCCAAACCATGTTTACCAGGCCGGGGCTGGTAAATATGTTTTTTTTTTAGAGAAGAAAATAGTATCTTCTACAAGCACCTCAAACTCTGTCCCAGCCTAAAGTATCCAGGCAAGTAGAAAGAGTACAGACCTGCAAATCTCACGGTCTAACATCTGCTTAGACAAATCTCAGTGCCTTACAGACTGATCCAGACTTCTGAGGACTAGAAGAACTCAGACGGCACATTAGACCAAGGGGTTTCAAGCTTTTTCATTCCAAAGCCCCAAGTTGACTTTCATAAAGCTCCCCATCTGAAGTTATTTTTGCCCTTGGGACTGAGATATTAAAAGATATTTTGGTCTGTGTTGAGTGTTATGTCATACCTGAACACTGGTAAAATCTACACTGTAGTGATTAAATTGCAGTGAAATTAAACTATTTCTCATTTTGGTCCGGACCCCCTGGAAGTCCCTGAAGGACCCCCGTGGTTCCCCAGATCCTATTTTGAAAACGACTGCATTAAGCATTGTTCACGCAGCACTAACTTTCTGAGATTATAATGAACGGGGTGTCAGATTTGTCGCTATCCCACTGTTCAATATTTAAGCATTTAAATATCCATGTATTGTAAAACCTTACAGAATTCATATTACAGAATGATGTGCTTTGATTCCGTGTATTTTCACATTTACAGTCAAAAGAGGATGATGAAAAGAAAAATGAAGGCAAAGAAAAGCAGCTTATCTGAACTGATTAAGTGGAGTTCCACATGACTGGGTGCTAATACCATTGGTAAAGTTGGATATTATACTCCTCCTGGTTTTTTTTTTCCATCCCTTTGAAAGTGCAGAGAAAGTACAGTAAGAGACTGCAGTGACATGTTCCTCCTAACCCAGCGCACATGTTAGACAAAGTATGCCACAATGTCTCAGAGCCATTAGGTCCCTCTTTGCTCCAGTGGTTTGGATGATTTGGGTGATGCACTCTGCTCAGCGAGGAAAAGTCTGATAGGAGGATGAAAAGTTTCAAAGGTGCGGGGCTTTTGTTACAACATTCCTGTTGTCTGTGAAGCTCCTGCGGCTCGACTCAAAGAGTTTCCGGTGGGTTCTGACAGAGAAAGTGTTTCCTCTCCTGAGTAACCTCGCTCTGCTCACCCAGGAGGAGTTGCTTTTAACTTGTCAAAGTCAATATATCACTTTTCTCTCGGGCTGAAACCAAGGGCGCTGCTTACGGATGACAAAAACAAAGGGCCGATTCTTTCATGGACAAACTTCACATGATGGGTTTTTGCATTTTCAAGACAGGATTATGGATATTCACACAGTTTTGTATCATTTTCAATCAATTTTACATCTTGATTAGTGCAATTAACAACATGTAATGGACTTTAACTCCTTAGAAACAAGGCTGTCCTCTCAGATACTTCCTTGTTTGTGGAGGCACATCTGAAGACAACAAGTTTATATGGAATAACGTCAAATAAACTGACACACAAAAAAAACCTTATTTCCTCATTTATTCCGAAATTGTTCTCAGTTCTGTCAAACCACATCAGCGCTGACCCGCTCTGCCACCTCAATCACCCAGTGTCGCCTGGCGTCTGACACACCGACCTAAATTTCAAAAACTCTGCATTTGTCAAGGGAACTCAATTTAGTAGAGATCTCACTGAAGACGGTAGACACACTTCAGACACTGCGTTCCCTCAGAATAAGGTCAAAGATGATGTTATACTGACCTGGCGCTCCTTTGAAGTGGAGAGAGAAAATTAATTTCTCCTTTATTAGCGTGCAAAAATTTCTTTCCTTGAGAAACAATTATCTTTAAAGAAAAAGACCTCTCCAGCTGCCTTCCCCTCTAGCTGGACTTTTTCTAATCTTTTGTTGGCATTTCAGTTCTTTTTAAGATAAATATAATGAGGGTCACACTCTTTTCCCCCTCTTCTCCCCTCTCTTTTCTTTTTTAAAGAAAGATGAGCAGTTTGAAAAGGAGCTAGAAGCAGGGATCTTGTTGCAGATGTTTGTGCACAGGGCTTAAATCTTTCTTACTTAATATCTAAGACTCTCATATAACCCTCATATCAATATAATTGCCTGTATAGTGAGTGCACATTATGATCAGAATTGAAAGATACTTGAACCACTAGAGGGGGCAACAAGCTTTAATTTTTCACCAATATAGAGAATGATCACACAGTCAAGACAATAACACTGTAACACAAATACATTAATTTCATTTTTAAAGGGTTTTAGTGGGTGCAAAAGATTTATTGTGAAGCCGTTTATTAGAAGCAGGGAGAAAAAATAAGGGTTTAACAGTTTTTGTGATAAATTGCAAAGCATGGAAAAGGATTCAGCCGGCATCTTTTCTTTTGCAACCAAAATATTTTGTGAAAAAATATGCTCTCCCTGTCAACGGCTTTGTTTGTGTGTGTGTGTGTGTGTGTGTGTGTGTGTGTATGCCAATGTCAGTACAGCCAACATGACTTGAACATAAAATCTTTCTTCAAATTTCAGTCATCATTCTGTTAGTTTGTTTGAGGCTGTTTAACAATCCTTGGCTGCTTTCATGCAAAATTAAACAACTTAACAGCTGATGAATAAGATGCATTAAATCTGTTAAGTGACTGCTTTAACACAGCTCTCTTAACCCATCAACACTGTTGTTGCTGCAGACAGAATTCCTCTAATCTTTTTCATGGACTGTTGGTGAAATATTGCATCCATATGTATCTAAAACACAAGGCAAACAGGTGTGAAAATCGGCTTTACTAGCAAATAAAGCAATTTCAAGAGACCAGGCTGTGCATTGCAGCTGGTCAGCTCCTGCAGAAGTTCATTTCGCAACATCTGTGCCAATCTCTGCTTCAATTAATTTTGAAATCAGACATTTAATATTGTCCACATTAAAATATAATATGTGCTGAAGCTCTGTGTGAACGTGGGGAGGCTGTTCAAGCGTTCTCTCCTGCTGGGAGGCTGGATGTAAAGATGGCACGCTGCAGCACAGATGACAGGCCATCACTGATACAATCGCCCTGCATGTGGAATGGAAGTGGATTGGGGGTGGGGGCTGGGGAAGCGATGGTTCAGAGATTGCGCGTCATTGTAAAATGCAAATGAAATTGCAGAATAAGCAAGAAGACAGGCTTAAATGGGCACTTATGTCACCAGGGAAATGTCACCAAAGTGTTGGCCCCACAACACATCTACCAAATTGAATTTTTCATTGAATTAATCAGGGTTGCAGGCGCAGTGATTATCTCTGAGCAGAGAATGGTGGTAAAGGGGACATAAATATTAATGGGAGTGCTTGATTCTGATTCTGAATGGTTGGTAAGGAATAGAAAATCAGCACTGGGAAGATATTATATCCCTAAGAACAGAGGTTTCTGTTAGGGGGTAAAGATCTGCTTCAGGAGGAATTGGCATCTTCAATTAAATTAGAGGGAATTAGTAAAAGTGAGTGCTGGGGTCGAAAAATGTGACATAAAAGATTGGGAATGAACTTAAATGTTGATGAACTTGAAAGTTGCTGGGCAGATCACATCCAGCCTGGCTTTGCACTATAGTCATTAATAAAATACAGGTTGGTCAAGGCTACAGAAGCAGAGGTGTCTATCTTTTCTTCTGTGATGCTGTGATACTGTAAGATGGAAATGCCAGGCACAGCGTGCTGCACCCATGTTAGCCTATTAAAAAAAGCTGCAATCTCATGCACAGACCTCCTGCAGGTATGGCAGGATGAGGTACAAGCAAAGTGTTTCATTTCAATGTAAAACAATGTAAAAATGGTACGGCTGCAAAAAAGAGAGGCTATTTTATCTGCTCTGTGTTTCATCATATAGCTCCCAGAGGCATCCATTTTTCCAATCTGTTGAGCATATGGTGTTTATTCCAGCCATATTAATATGACAGCAGTTTGGTCTGTATTCAGAAAATTCAAATGGTCTTTTGTTCTAACAGATTCTTTATGTATGAAGCGGGGGGGAAGCAATTTTATTTTGTAAAGAGATGCGCAATACATCAGCAATCTGCACTGTTTCCCACTGAAAATAATAATGCATATATTCAGTTTTTAAAATGGAAGACCGTCTATAGATAGCAGCTTAATAAATAGGATTGCAACAAGGAAGCAGAGGCATAGCTTGAACAATGGGCAGTACATACGTTTAGTTTCCCAGTCAGCAGTTTTTCAGTTTCATTACACCCTGTGAATTGTCCAGAAAGAAAAAACACTTATGCTAGATTCATAACTGAAATTTTCAATTGCTGTAATTTTTACTGCCTGATATGGTTTGGTAACTTTTCCTATTTGGCATGCAACCTTTGTTATCTGTCATGAGGGTGTGAGGAATAATCACTGTGTATCATGACCTTGCTGTGCACTTCAGCAGTTTCATTCAGTTCAATTAATTTATTTTCTCAGTGTTGTTAATAAGCATACAGTGTTTTGCACCTTCTAATTTCAGTTTCACCTTTTTTGAATTGTTTACTCAAAAGGTGACCTGGTCTTTTTTTTATGCTCAGTACACATCTTGCTGTTGCAAACATGAAACCCATTCAGAATTAATTGAAAAATGCAAATTAAACATTTTTCAAGGCTGGTATAAATATAAGGGAGTTTTCATTTCCTCTGGAAAACTGAAGATGCATAGTTTTCCTCCGGCAAGAGTCTGAAATGACGCAAAGCCCAGTTAATATACAGAAGAGGGGTCATGACATTAATAAAACGGGAAGAGTTCTCTCCTCGCCTTGCTTAAATTTCATAAAGTGTTAAAATTTGATGGACGCGGTTAAGAGAAAGGTATTAAACATATCAGAGGCAGAGGTAGTGAGATGGTAGTGGGGGTAGTAACACAGAGCGCTTCAGGTCATATGACAGGATTACAGCAATATATAGTGTGAGCATGTTTATTTGCTGTGTGTAGATTGTGTGCCGTGTGTGTGTGTATGTGTGTATTAATAACAGAGTGTACCTGTACCCTCTCTGGGATTAGCCACTCAGCCCCTGTAAATAAAGCAAAGTGATTGCGCCGACAAACAAAGCATGAATTAAAGCTAAGACATTAAATTAAAAGCCTGAGTGAGCAGCGCAAAAATTAAGTTTCTGGTGTGTTATTAATCCACTGATTAACATAAACCTCTGGCAGCAGCAGCCTGAACGATCCCAACCAGAAACACCTTCAAGGTCATACATTTTACAGTATATATTGTCAGAGGCAGAAAGCTTAATATAACTATTAATGTTAGGAGCTTCTACCGATGCAATTAGAGAAAGACTGCTGTAAAATGAATAAAACTGATGGAAAAATTGGACGATCTTTGGGGCTTCTTGTAACTGCAAAAACACACTTAGTAGACCAGGACTGTCTGTCACAAATATTAGTTGCATAAGTGTGCACAGAATCTGCTTTGGTAGATGGTCAATGGTAACTTAACCCAGCTGACTGCCATTCATATTTAGAGAATGTAAATAAAAAAAAGAAAAATCACAGTGCAACCATAAAGTTGCTATGCATGCATAGTTCGATCTTGTGAATTCTTGGCTGGCATGTTCTTTACCTAATGTGTATGATGGAGAGATTGGTCACATTATTTATTTATTTATTCATTTGTTTGTTTATTTATTTATCAAAACAATGCGGATACAGAATGATGAAGCATGAATGGAGACATAAATGTACAGTGTAAGGCCAAAGGTCAGCCTCTGTTCTGGGCAGTGCAGCCAGCCTGTGTGACCTCTGAGCTCCGTCGGGTGATGAATCTCCATTATTTTGCAGAAGACGCTCTGACACACAGGCACGCCCCCAAACCAAATCCCGTGCTTGTGGAGCAGCATTTTCCTGTTCTTCCTCATATTTCTGCTGTTTACAAGTCTTCTCTGAAGTGTTTAGAGAACATGAGACACATATGTTGTTTTCTTTTGGTTTTATACGGATATTCTACAAAAAAGAAAAAGAAAAAAGTGTGACAGTATAGCATTGATTTACCAACCAGGTTATCAACTCACACATTAAATTATTTAATTTTACAGCTTCTAATCACTTCCATTTTATCATTATCTTTGGCCCTCTGATGATTTTTTTTCATGATGTACTTTTTGAGTAATATTTATTTTTCAAAAGCTGAATGAGAGCCAACTGGAGCCTTTTCAGATTTCAGTGCCAATTTTCTCATCATTACTTGTATGAGATAGATATGGCAGGCAATAAAATTATTTCGTAAATGGACTGAGATTAGAGTTAGACTTCTTTTAATACTTTGCTAATAGTTTCCAATGGATTTATAATAATGTAAAATCTCATTGGCAGCACAGTGGCTCAGTGGCTGTGTGTTTTTCCTCACACAGTCCAAAGACATGGCAGTGGATTGGAAGCAGTGTCAGGTCTGTGATGGACTGGTGTGCTGTCCAGCTGGGATTTGCTCCCGAATAGGAATAAGCAGGAGAAAGAAAAAGAATGAATAAAACCCCACTCTGTCTCACATGATCACCCAATGTCACGCTCACATGTTTTAGTGGAGCTGTGCACACTGTACTGTGCTGCAGGGACTGACGGAGCAACAGGCTGTGTTTTATCTCTTGTTTCTGCTCACTGGATGAATGGAGGCCGAGCAGCTGCACAAGGTGACCAGTCTGGGAGCTCCTGTGCCTGGCTGGAGTCCTTAAAATGTATATATTTCCACATACAAGCTGACGAATCGTAAACTTGCACAGCACATAAAGTGCAACTTACTGTAAATCACGCACACCACCATGAAGAAACACAGCAGTGCGTCTGTAAGCCAACTGATGTGCTGCAACCAGACCTGACGGTGCCGGAGTTCACGGGTGTGTGTGGTCAAACTGTGCTGCTGTGCTGTGATCTAATATCATGTGGCTGCTGTTGTGCAATCCATCTGGTGATGAAATCGCCAGCTGTCCTTTTATAGTCATTTCATTGTTGCTTCAAAATAAGATGTATTATTAATTTCTTATTCAAGTGCCTTGCTTTTTAATCAGTGTGCACATGGGCAGAAAGGGCGACGTAGCTCATCTAATGACTGCAGCTGATTGTAGCCAATGACATTAATTTTTCTTGAAAAGAGCTCCAAACATTTGAAAAGGAATGATAAATAAATAAATAAATAAATAAATAAATAAACATGTGATTGCAGGATGACCCATGACATGCAAAGGCAACACAATACATATTTCTCTTGTAAACACTTAACCATACAAGCGCCAGAGGCATCTCCTTTCCCACAGCGCCGAGCATATGGTCCTTGTTACCAATATATATCGGCATATGACAGCTATGATTGGTCTCTATTCAGAGCTCTTCCCCCTGGCAGATATTTTGCACATGAAAACCAAATAAAGCTGCAGTCCAGGAGTCATGCTGTTCAATGTACTGCCCCATACAACCACAGTCTACACGGCTTTCCAGTTAAAATAATAATAACACATACATGGAAATTTAAAAACATTTTCCTGGGCTCTCTCAGCCTAAAGACAGCATATTAAATGAGACAGCTACTTGGAATCAGCGAGTCTGCAAGAGGGCAATATAACTGAGCTATTTATTAAACTTTTCAGGGGAAAGACAAGAAGAGGTAACGTGGTAGCATATCTGTATTTAGAGAAAAATAATTATTTTTGTGTCAAAGGAAAATAAATGAGATGAGCGTCGAGGTAGTCAAGCGGCTGTCGGAGTGGGGTGGATTCTTCAAAGAGATGATCCAGATGTTTCTGTGTCAGTTCTGTTCCTCTGATGGCTCTCATGACAATTATTTGGCCTGTTTGCATAATTTTCATTCATGTTTTTCAGCTTTTAGAAATGAGGGAGGGTTTTTGATATTTTCCATGCGGGACTCTCTTGCGTCACCGGTGATATACTGTGACGTGAATGTTTGATCCATGAAGACTGGAAGTGTAGCAGACCAGCAATGTTGGATCATGCTTAGTATGAGAACTGGCCTTGCCTCTGTGTCTTTCATTTGTTTAGACATTGAAAATACACTCCTCCTATTCATGGTGACAACATATATTTAAAATATATTTTCATGTTAAAAAATACTGCAGTTTTTGCATATTTAGAAACATATCTATGAACATATTTGGGAACATGTGTTGTATATAAAGTTTTTCTTTTACCGTTAAGTATGATTTTGTCTGCACAGTCCAACCAACACAGGAAGACATCAACCTTTTGCAATGCTTAAATAGACAGCTGGGTGTACTTTGGGTTATTGCCATTTAAACTGCTTTTGCATTCATCTCTTGGTGTGCAGTTTGCCCAACCTAGGCCACAATATTAAGTTGAAATGACGAATAGTCCTAAGTGCTTTAAGCAATGCCACACATTAAAGCCCTGTCCTTCCCGTTCAGCCAACAGCCTCGGTTGATGTATATGGCCATTGTCGTGAGTTATTTCCATGCATATCTGGTCATTTGTCTCACAATTTATTCTGCAGCATTAAAACAAGGTGAGGAATTTCTTTAAAAGATGGGTGGCGTAGTGATTATGGAGAATGCCCTTCAAGTGGGTTTAATCTTCTGTGTCAGCAAGCATCTGCCCTTCTGAAGTGTCCTTGAGCAAGACATTGAGCAGAAACACACACACATACACACATATTTTTCTGCAGACTGGTCAGTCAGGGCAGTGCAGAGTCACTTTGTGTGTCTATTGTGAGAATCTTTCAGTATTGATTGGTTAGAAGCATAACAGGTTCTTCTGTGTTTATCTCAAAAACAGAGGCTTACCGGCGCGATCAATCTCTCCTCAAACTCCACTGAATCAATCAGTGAGGGCAATCGCTGACCGTACTGGAAATTTATGAAATACAGGCCCATAACCTATCACTGGTCTCTGCAGCACTGCCATATGGTAGTTCATTCTAGACCTCTTTCATCTTCAGTCTGGCAAACTATTTTTCACTTTAAACACATTTTTGGACACCTCTGCAGGAAGGCAAAAGGCACTCAAACAAGATTAATGGCATCCATAGGTCTGGACAATGAACCAAAAGAAAGCCATTTTGCCTGCTGCAGAAAGGCCCGCTCAGGTAATTGTACTTGGGAAAAAAAAAAGCTGAATCGTTTGAATGAAATTAAACTTTTACTTCTCCTGACATTCGAGTCAAATTTGGACTTTCAGTGGAAACAAGCTTAATGTGTGCTTTTAGCGTGTGTGTGTGGTGTGTGTGTGTGTGAGAGAGAGAGCAATAGGGAGAGAGAGATGTAACAAATAGAGACTTTTATTTATTCAATGTTTTTTAAACTTATGATAAAATCTGTGCCTTCTGTGTTTCTGTGCACTCTCCAAGCTTGTGCAGTAACTCAGGTTTGAGTTTCAGTATGAATATCACTACTAACATGTATCAACACAGAAAAAAGTACCTGTTACAAAAACTTTGACAAATTCATCATAAAGTCCTAATGTCTAACCTTTCTCAAACCAGTTTAAAAAGCAGCCAGTGGGCCGAGATAACTCCATTCGCTCCCAATGGAATTCAACGCGCCCCTTTAATTTTGCAGAATTTAGTGTATTTTCAGTGATACCAGTGGGGTGATCTGGTTTATTCTTCCTTGTTTAATGATTTTGACATTTGTTTCGAGTAAATTTCTGGAATAAGAGAAACCGCGCTGGAAACAAGCTAAACCAGCCCACCCCACTGGCAGAACCCTTTGCTCATTTCAAGAAAACCAGGATTTCAAGCCCAATATGGAACCAAACGACTTGAACATCCTTGGTGATTATCTGTTTAAGCCCCGTTTTTACTTTCAACAGATGTTTCATGTTATTGTGTTGGGCTGTCCTGTCATAGTTTTGGTGATTATTCTGGGAAACATGGGATTCTGTAAGAACCTTTTTCATGAATGTTACAATCAAAGACTATTGACATAATAAAGTTGATATTAAAGAGGCATAAAAGAAAATATCAGTAGAACAATGCTGTACAAAACATGCGGTTCAACTTCTGGGGACATCTTTTAGTGCAAGATTTTGAGAAGTGATTTAAAGTATGATGCGGATTTAACCAGTCTATGCTGCTGCAATCTGAGACTTAGATGTCCTGACAGTAAAAGATCATTCAACTATTGTCTTTGAACTAAACTTATCCAACGCCAAGAGAATCCAACGTGAAGATCTGAGGATTCGCTTGTAAGGGATTAAAAGATCTGAGATATAGCTAAGACCAAGGCCTTAAACGACCTATAATATTCTCAATAAAAACCTTAAAATCAATTCTAACAGTGCTGGGTAACCAGTGGAAGAATGGTAAATCACATGTATGAGTGGTCCGTTCATTTAGTTCTGGTCTGCAGGGTTTTGCTCAATCTGGAGCTGTGACTGCACTTTGTTTGTTAATGCAAGTAAATAAAGTCTGCCAGTAATCAATGTGAGAAGATAAAAGCATGTATGATTCTCTTTGTTTCACTGAGTGACAGGACTGATCTAATTTGGGTAATAATCCTCAGGTTGAGAAAACATGACTGGATTACAGCCTTTTGGAGGGCTGCTCACTGTTTAAAAATTGATCAAAGATGATTGTCACATTTTTAGAGACATTCTTGATATGTGATGAAGGACCAGGAGACTGCTGACATTTTAGTAAAATACATTCAGGTTTAGTTTTAAAACGACTTATTCCAGAATCTTAGAGGTTAAATGCAACTTAGAAACTAAGAGAGGCACAATCAGTTGTTATGGAACTATTTATTTTGTAGAGTGGGTCCTACAGGTCCTACAGCTGCAGTGACCTCTGAGGAATTTGAAGGGTTTCATGCCAGCAGACAAACTGACAAGCAATCTTGTATGTGACACATTATCCATATGCTTTTGCAGAGAAATTGCAGTAATTTTGCTGACCAAGTTCAGAGAGAGAGAGAGAGAGAGAGAGAAAAAGAGAGAGAGAGACCTTATGAAGGCCTTTTCCCTTTTCACACCCAAATAGACTCATGTAATAAAATAGAGTGATGTTGCCACCTGGTGGATGATATAGACTTCTGAGAGAAAAAATGTTTAAAATGTGTTTGAATAAATGGAATAAGGAAGAGAAGCCATCATATAATAGATACAGAGAACGATAAAAAAATAAACACTAAGTAATCTATGTGATTCCCTTATTCAACAACAAAGACATCATGTAGGTGTCTAACAAATACTTCTTAACATTCAAGTTCATAGAACCAGTGAGTGAAATTTCAATTTCAAGGCAGGCTTTCTCAGTAATGTAAGTCTTCGTATATGGTTCAGAGAATTATAAATATTCTATTGACATTTTTTAAATGTATACTGCCAAGAGTTTCACCCACATTTACACTGTCATGCACGTTTATGTCACCATCAGTTCATCAGTTCTCACTAGAGATGGCAGTCATGCATGCCTGACAGAAACAAAAAGCATTCCCTCACCATGCTGAGTGACAGCTTCAGTCTTACACAGGTGACAGGGGAGGTGAATGAACTCTGTCATAAATGATACAAACTATTGCAAGGCATAGTTGCAAATCTGATACTTTCATGCTCAGATAATCAGGAGTTATAGGAGACTGTGTGGTTCACATCGCTGTAAATTAGTAGGTGGGCCACTGTGTTCAGACCAGTCTGTACTATCCTTGAACAAATTGTCTCTTCTTTGTTGTGCTGAAAACTTATTTTTCCTGTATTTATGCTGTTAATACTGTATGTTTAAACACAAGGCCATTTAATTGAATGCTTTATCCTGTGACCCACAGGCACTCTAAATCAGTAGTGGATCTTTAATCCAGACACTGATTGAGGATAGCGCGCCGAAAATATTTTTTCCCTCATAAATATTTAAGACTCCTTCCTGTCAAGTGCAGCCCCGCTCTGTTGAATGAACTCCTTTTCAAATTAACCTTACAATTTAAAGCCTCTCCACAAAAACAAAGAAAGAAACCGCTCCGGGGATCAGGGTTCAAAACAAAATTTTATTAAAAACAAAACAGAAATGCGTGACCCAGATTACACACGTCAGCACACTGATTGAAAGTGTATGATCAGTTCTCTTGCTTTGTGACATCAAGGTAAAAACCGTATGCTTACTCACACCTTGATGCTGCAGAGAGACTGGGTCTGGACAGTTCCCTCTGCTGCCTGTTAGTTTAAAAATACCTTATTACACAATATTGAACAATATATTCTAGAGACCCAGAGGCACTCCAAGACCAAGATGGACACCACTTCATCATCATCATCATTCTTTGTACTCTGATTCAGAATCTATTTAACAATGAAACTCATGCACCTGCTTTCCTCTTGTACCCATTTTGGCCATTGTGGAACTAAGAGAAGGTATACAAGGTTTCAAAGTGACACGTGCATAGATCTGTTAGCGAGTTAAGGGATTTCTCACATCAGGTCAATGGAGTAACATACCCTGATCGTAAAAGAGGGAAACAAGGGTAAAAAAAACCAGGGCAAACTGTCGGACTGACTTGCACGCGCGCGCACACACACATACACACACACACACAATCCTCCAGACACCAGCATGGTTAAGGCTGAGGCTTCTACAAGTATTGTAGTAACAATTCAACCTATTTGATGGCCTACACGTTGAGTTAAGATCATCTTAATGCTACTAAACCACTGGAAACCTCAGTCAAAACGGGTAACGAGAAACAACTTTGCATACATGCCAAGCTCTGAGGTGTTGTGGCACATTTGATGCAGGGGAACCTAACCCTGAGCCCCCAATGCCAACAAGGGCGATGGTGCCTTTTCAAGGGTATGCACCTGTTTGAATGTAGCTTATTGTGATCCCTTAATTCAAAAAGTACCAAGTATTTCAAGAGAAATATGAGCCACAATGGCTATAGAATGTGGTAAATGAAACGCTCATATTAAGATGCACAATATTAGCCACAAATCTCTGTGGAGCACCCGTGACTTTCTCTTTAATACAAAATATATCTACATGCTAACTTCCGCTGTGATTATCAATCTGCCCTGCCTGACACTGACAGCCTATGAAAGCAATACATAATGCTCAATAAAATAAACAAAATTAAATTAAAATCATAATGCAGTATTGACGAAACATACTGTGTACATTAAAATACTGTTTTAAAACTCAGCTTCATGCTGGGATTTGATATGGGGCTGCATTTGAAATGGGGCTGAAAGGTATTGGCAAATTTTTAGTGCTTTGCAAAAACTCAATGTATGGCTGATGTAAGTTTGTTCCAGGTGTTAAGTCAAAGTTTGCACACAGCAATTGAACCTGGAGCCATTTGGCTGAAAATGTATATGTAGAGATTCACAGTTAACAAGGAGGGAGATTCATACCTCTTTGACACTACGTTTACCACATTTAAGTACGGCACCAATAAGTTCAGATGTGAGAATAACCACCACCAATGTAGCTTATGAAACTGAGATCTTGTGTAACAGACATTGATAACTGTATTAATGATGAGAACATAGGAAAAAAATATTATGCTATTGTTTAAAATCCTAAACAGGTCTGTGCAATGTAACTGAGAACTTTATGCCACTATACCCATCCAAATTGTGTTTACAATACTGCAGTGCGCGAGTCATTATCCCTTTTGTTTGTCTTATCAAATATGACCTGAACATGAACAAACTTCTGCGGAGGCAATGAGAAATCAAGGAATCAAGGAAGGAAATCAGAAATCAATACAAAGCTGCACCGTATGTTCCACAAAAGTTGACCATCCTTGCAATGTTCATAGCATATTCTGATATGCTATGGTGTGATGTCACATGATATGTATGTAGTGTTGATGATCAGTGTCCAGTGCTGCCCTGGTTTGCACCAGACAGACTCCACTCAGAGAACTTTTCCTCTACTTTAAAAATAAAAACAAAAATTAAAAAAGGTTGCTAGTTCCATGATCGGTACTGAGTTCTGGTCAAGTTTCCATTGACAAGTATTTCAGAGGAGTAGCAGCTCCATTGTAACAGATAAGGTCTGGTAGAGCAAAGTGGCAACACTTTGCTTCCGTGCAGTCTTGAGAGGTCAAAGTTGAACTTTTGTTGCTAAAAAACAAAACAAAACAAAACATAAAAACAACAAAAAAACAGCCAGGTGGGAAAGGCTGTCATGCCACCTTGTTGGTGGTGCAGGTAGTCAGTCAGTCAAAGGCTGTGGGAGGGGCTATCTTAGTCCAGCCCTCGAGGTCATCCACTCAAGGCCTTGGCATAAGCTGCAAAACACAATGAAGGTGTTTGTCAGTGGAGGGGAAAAAAGTCAAGGTTTCTGTCTTTATTTGGGCGTCAAATTCAATGACGTTTCAATGCTTTCCAAAAGGATATGTTCAAGGACTTCATTTAAGACTTATTTTTCCACCCCCAATCTTCTTATAACAGCAACTGAGGATCGTGTAATTTATTCCAGTGCTGGATTATCACCAGCGTGGTTAAACACAGATACCGATGTGTTACACCAGGGACTTTATGCACTTGGCCCTTTGGTACGGTGCTACAGTAGTTTTACCAAATACATGTGATTAAGTTGCTCCTGTAAATGGGAGGCACCTCTCCCATTTAGGGGCTTGATAAGATTTTATCAATGTCCATTCCTTAATTATTCAGTTTGAGATACAGAACGTGTTTCCTCTCTTGAGTGCTCTGCCACAGTCACAATGTCATGAAAAAGCCATGTATAGCTGCACTGCATAAATATTTAAAACTTCAGTTAGATTCAGTTCCGTTTCTACTCTGGCTTCATCAAGTTAAGACATTCAGGCATTAAGGCTGGTCGAGACCAAAGTGTCATGGTTTTGAACTAAGAACTACTTTTGGATATTTTGAGGATGTGAGATTTTAGTATCCTAATTTGCATTATTACATGGTGGCACTCTTCTTGTTGTTATGTGGTGCATGGATCTCCTTTCCACTAGAGTGCCATTACTACATGCTTTCAAGAGCTTTTTCCTTCATAGTTTCTTTCTTATTTGTATTATCTTTACAGCACTGCAAAAATCCTTATTCTTTAACTGAATTGATTGAAATTCTGCATCTCAAACTGGAATCAATAAAAAACGTTATACTGTTCAGACCACTGTGATTCACTACTGCGGTGCTCAAAACGCCACCAACTCCAAAACTGTTCACACATCACAAGACTGACTATGTGACAAAGAAGTTGTGACACGATGTGGTGAGGCTCGGGGGAGCAGTGCTCAGTTCAGCTGTGTGTTGCACAGATGCAGTTTCCTGAAGCTCAGAGCAGCTCAGGGACAAAGATGATAAACTAGACACTTTGTGTAGCCACTATTTCCGTAACGTTTTCTTAATGTTTGCAATGTGTTACATGCTGCAACAACAAAGAAAATGCACCTGTGCTGCAGAAAACTGAACACACTTGGCTCATATGAAGATTGCTCTGCTTAACCGTCGCTCACACACACCGAAGATGAAGGAATGGAAAGCAAAACAACTCAATAGTTAATTAAGAATTATGCATTAGATGTATTTTAAAAATAAGAGCAGTGCTAAAACTTGGACTGAACAGCAAGAATCAATAAGGCATATGCTTTCAGTTGTGGAAATGTTGAAACCAGTTGCTCAACAGAACTGGATCTTGGTTGCCAAGCCTTAAGTTCATACATTTAAGCCTATCTGCCACATATGTAAATGTCCTGTTGAGTTGCGTCTGGAGTGTGTCTCTCTTACCCCTCTCCCGTGAGAGCGCAGCAGGACTGGATGTGCCAGGGGTGGTCTTTGATGGAGCTCAGGGTGAGGTATTTGGAGATCTCCGCTGCAGACATACAGTCCTTCATATCCTGCTTATTGGCAAAGATCAACACAGCTGCTTTCCGCAGGTCCTGAGGGGCGGCAGAAGGAGAGAACGGAGAACAATGAAACCATGACCCTGAACTCTGCACACCATTTAACCATCTGAACAACGTGACACGCTGGAAACTGATATGGGATTAAGGGTTTACCCTGCAGGAAAATCAATGCCTATGAAACAACAATGCGAGTTCTGGTTTTTTTTTTCTTAAATCGGTTCCACTGCTGGCCCTTGATACCAGCGTGTCAAGTTGAGAGTTTTACCTCATGAGCCAGCATCCTGTAGAGCTCCTCTTTAGAGATGGCCAGCCTCTCTCTGTCTGTGCTGTCCACCACCAGGATGATGAACTGCAGAGTGAAGGAGGCAAAAATCACACTGAGCAGACCTTTTCAAAAGCCATTTTACAGCAATGCACTGAAACACAGCGGGTGGTTATTTCCTGGCCAAGGGCCTTCACAATGGCCTTGCCCTGCTGATGGTGACTGCTATGCTAATAGCCCCCTTTGAATGAGAGTGACAACAACAACATGACAAAAGAACAAGAACATCTAATTTTGGAGAGGCGTCAGAGAGCGTGAAAACGGAGATTGTTGTTGCCTGTGAAAATGCAGCGAGGATGAGTCTCACAGATGGTAGGTGGCAAGTTTGGAAAGTACCGACTATGTTACATTACAGTATAAACTTGGAAATGTTTGAGCTATAAGAATTAGTGAGATAAATCCCCTACTTTCAAACAGAGCTTTCTTCGGGGTCTCCCACTCCCTTTCTCTCACTATAATTGTCCTGTGTGTCCCCCCCGCTCCCCTCACTCTGTCCATACACAGTGGAGGCTGACCCTAGCTTTGCCTTTCAGACGGGCCCCTTTGTGGGAGGGTGACCTCTGACTTGGGCGGCCCCTGTTGCCGTCTGTGCTCTGAACAAACACGCCAGCTGCCATGCTCAGGGAGCAAACTGCTGCTGGGCACTACTTTTTGTTCCACTCACTGACAACATCTATTAAGGATTAAGAGCCTTGATATAGTTACAGCTCTCCAACTGCAGCCCCACGCAACACTGAAACTATATCCACAGGTACACAAGTCAATCAACTGAGCTTTAACTTAATGTATCTGTGTAAGGAGAACTGTTTAACTTGTGTGCCCTCACCTCTGTATTGGAGTAGTAGGTGTTCCAGGAGGACCTGAGAGACTCCTGCCCCCCAATGTCCCACATCAGGAAGTGAGTATTCTTCACCACTATTTCTTCCACGTTGCTTCCGATGGTGGGCGACGTATGGACAACCTCGTTCATCAGACTAGGTGAAACAGAAAAAGACAGTCATTTTCCGACAAAGCAAAAAAACCCACACATTTAGTTACAGAGAAATTGAGGGAGCCAGAAATGGGTTGTGATTATATAAAAACTACTTACAACTGGTAGAGTATTGTGGTTTTTCCTGCATTGTCTAGTCCCACGATTATAACCTTGTGCTCTGCAAAATAAGAGAAAAACACCAGAACATGAACTTGTCCATGAGTCATGGCTTATTGTTTTGGGTTTCAGCAAACACAAATAACTCAGTCAACTTCAAGACTACACCCATATCTCACCCTTATGTAAATGTCCTTCATTGTCAACCACACTATAAAAAAATAAAAAATGATCCCACCAGGTCAGGAGTATGTCATAAGAGCAGGCCTGATTTCCTTCTATACGAAGCCTTCCTGTCATTCATTGCAGCCCATTCAGAATCATAAAGAGGCTGAAATTCCTTCCTTCCTTCCTCACCCTTCAAAGAAGCCACTTGACCTCCTCCCGCCAGCATAGCTTGAACTACAGCTACTTGTGCCCATTCATAATCAGCTAACACAGTGTTTTAACAGCCATGCGGCGGTACGGGATTTAACGGCCGCTTGTCAGGCAGGCGCACATGATGGAGCGAAGGCAGAATCAAAGCTGACACGTACACGCAAGAACATACTGCTTGACTGTTTTGACTTCTCCACCTTCCAAGGCCTCTGGCTGACGGGGAGGAAGGAAGTCTGGTCAGAGGGCTCACAATTCTGGCAGTCTGGGTACACCATGCAGGGTTTTGGAGGATGTTAAATGTCTATTGCTTCCTGAGAGAGTGGCCACCCTGTGGTGGCCCTGCACGGCAAACAAGACTAAACAGAACATACTCTCATCTTCTCATCCAACCATCACAAAACCCACATTTTTACTATATAGCCCTTGTGTCATGCTTTCTTGACTATACATATATGTACAGCATATATAACAATGACCTGCATACCAAACGTAAGAAAAATATATCTTACAATATATAATTACAACTTAGGCCTAGACTATGATCTCTTTAAGTGAGTGAAACCTGACACTGAGTACATTGTAATCTAGACTTAGAGAGTGGGATTAAGAGTTCTTTGCAGCTATCCTCTCTGCCAGGTAGAAATGCAACACAGGCCTAAGGAATTACACTAAAGAGAGATCCTTATGTTCTCCATATTCTGCCAAAATTCCAACAAGCCTAAAACTTAGCCTGTGGCTACAAGTAAATATGTCGCCCTCTGAAAATTAAAAGGACATTTTGTTTCGTGTATAACTTTGGCCAGACTGACTACATTCTTTGTACCGATGGAGACTGATAAGGTTAGCAAAACACAATGCCACTGATCAAAGAGATAATTTACATGAGGATTTTATCTGAGAAGTCAAAAGAAAGTCACTGATGTGTACAGCTGCTCTCCAACTGGATGCAAAATCTCTTAAATCATCAACAAGTGGCTTATTGTGAATTAACGCCATTGTGTAAACTCATCTAGCGTTAATTGCTCATTATGATTTGGTAAGTGATTCTAAGAAAATTAAATGACGTCAACGCTAGGAAGATGAAATAATTGAGCTGTTTTGGCATGCAAGATAGAGACAAACAGTTCAGACAGGAGAACATCCCGAGTCTCCGAGAGATTTAGGGTTGTAACCTATAGTAAAGCTAGATAATACCTCCAGCTGGCGAAACGCTAGCTTGATGCTCACTTTTTGCTAGCTAACAGTTCGTATTATCTTAGTTGAATGGGTTAGTAAGCGATTACAACCGTCCGAGCTAGTTAGCTTTTTAAAATATACCCACCTTGATTACAAAAGAAACTCCACAGTTTGGCGAATATGAGGCCCATTGTAAAAGATGATAGTAATGTCCTTACAGCTGTGTAACGTTAGCTAGCCAACGTTAACTCGCTAACAGCAGCGGCTGAGTGGGCAGCAGCACCGAGCCTCTCCAGTCCACACCGTTCAATCCCTCGCTGACTGCGGCTAGCTAACATTAGCTGGGAGTCTTGTCCGACAGAAACCTCACCGACCTTTTCCAACCGGACTCCATGCGCGCCTACAGCATCCAAAACGTGACTAGTGCAGAAGAGAAAAAAGTTCTTCAAAAACACGATAAATGTTGACTTGTTTATTGACTGTCCAAGGTATCGCTGAGCGCTCCTCAACCGTGCAAACAGAGGCTGTTAGCGGCAGAGCTGCTCCACTGTGTAGACTCGGCACACAGGCTTGAACCCGTTAGATGGTTCACTGCCGTTGCTAGAAAAAAAGGCATCTCCGCTATCCGGTTACCGGGTGACGTTGTGGCTTGTCATTTGCTGACGTTGTGGTACGCAGTGAATCAAGTGACAAACACAATTTAGTTAGACACAATTTTTCAATGTGTCAGAGAAAAACTATGACTGATATAGTTTGTAGCTACTTTCATTTGCCTGTTTGTTTTGATTACTGAAGCATAGCACGAGTCAAACACTCACATATTTGAATAACGGTTAATAAGTTAAAACGTCAGTCCAGCCACAATCTCTTATCAGTGATGACAGCAGCCGTCCCATGTCCAGGATGAATGATAAATAAGCGAAGTGATTGATTAATTCAACTTGAAAACCGTAAAAAGCAACAATAACGAGTTCCATTCTCATCACGTGATCAATCCGTAGTGACGTACACGGAAGTGCCAGAACCCGTGCTCTCCAGCTGCACAAAACGTGAGTACTTGTTCATCTAAGGAAACATAGCCGTAAACACTTTACATAATCCATAACTATTTCTTCCCAGTGTTATAAAATAAGTATATAAATAGCGTTGGTTGTTTAGAGAACGTTTCAGCAACAGCGGCTGCCAGACAGCATACATGAATACTAGCTATTATGTGTCTCAGCTGTTATAGAAATGTTGTATTTTGGTGGCAATACCTCGGGTCATTACCGCAGATGGATCTCCTTTTGGAAAAATCTCGTGTTTGTTTATTCAGTTGGCATTTTGCTCCAGTGGTTCACATGTCTACCACTGGAGCAGAATGCCAACAAGTGACCCATTGCACACAGAGAAATATAAGCATACGAACTGCATATGTGCTCTGCGTGCGTCTTGTAGCATTCAAAGACTTTCCTGTCTTCTTTGATTGCCTGCTAAGAGTGTCAACATGCCATTTGAGTACTGCCACACACACTTCTAACATTAAACATTATCCACCGTAAAGGATCCAATTGCAAGCTCTGTAGAGAATTAAATCTGCTGTACAGTTTGGTGTGGCAATTCAGATTGTATATCATCACTAAATGATTTTCATCTTTGTAATTGATTACTGTGCAGATTGACATCTTGGAAGAAATGTCCATTTTTCCAAAAATTTCTCTGAAGCCAGAAGTCAATGATTACCTTAAGAATGTCTTCTTAAACAAAGAGGTGAGAAACAGGACCACACACCAATATTGACACATCCTCTTTGTTAGTTTGTGTGCATTTTGACCTTGTTTTTGCAGCAAATCATACAAGCTTTACTTTTGAGCTTTTTGGTCTCTCACTTCATCCTGTTCCGTGTTGTCTTCAGCTGTTAGCTGCCATGGGCTTTCAGGAGGCAGAGAGCCGGTTCCAGAGGCTGCTTGCATGCCTGTCCCACCCCCCTGCGTACACTTGTGTACGGGTCAGTACTCACCTAGCTCCCCTGGAAGAGATCAGGCACAAGCTGGAGGAAGAGCTGAAAAAGGTGAGCCTATGTGTCATAAAAGATTGAAACTGAGAGAGAAAAGGATATATTTTAAGAGTTTGCAGGTGTGTACATGCATTTGTGCCCCACAGTGGTAGCTTTGGTCAATAGAGTTATCTCTCTGTGTGCTGTTTCTTTGCAGCAGCAGATGTGCGGCTCTTCAACAGGGGAGTTTTCTGTTAAGATTCTCCCTCACCCATGTATTCCAGATGTGCTGCTCCTTCCTGTCACTGGCCCAAGGTATGCAAGTAATGCCGGAGCATTGTCAGCCAAATCCGAGTCTGCTTTGGAGAGCACACACTAAAGCCCCAAATCACCAGTATCATTCCCTCCTCAGTGCTAGAGTTACCTAAGGCCAAAACCACATGTAATTTCATGGAGCGACTATAGAAATAGAAGACTCTCCTGACTTTCGCTCAACGATGGGCTCAAAAAAAAAAACAAGTTATAGAAGAAGAAGGAGTCACACAAGTTGGCATGACATTCGCTTTTCACACTCTGACAAAGCTGAAATGTCAGTGCGGAAAAGAAGAATGTCACGGCAGATCTAAGGATGAGTGTGTGACTTTATCGTTGCCAGATGCTCTGCACCTCTTTCGGTGTGAGTTCTACTCGTCGTTGATGCTCAACAACAACAGAACAGCGCAAGACCAGAAGAACTTATTTGCTCTTTTCTGCTCTGGGAGTGTTTGTGTGAGGGATAACCATGACATACTGGTATTTTTGCATGTGTTTGGCTGACCTTTGCCCTCTGCTCCCAGGCCTGTGAAGCAGCTGAGCTCGGAGGTGGTGGTGGGCGCCCAGTGTGGCAGCGCTGTTCTGAGAGGAGCTCACGTCTTCGCCCCGGGGATCGTCGCCAGTCCCAAGTGTAAGACACACACATAATCAAAAATATTTAAATTCCTAAAACCAATCAGAGAACATATTCTTTCTATTTTCCAAAGATACTGTGACCAGAGAAACTCTTCAGTGTCATGTCTTTAATTCCTGTCAGAGTGCTTTTTTTTTTCTTTGAACAGTGTCAATTAAGAATATTGTGCTTTGAATCTACTGGTTGCAATTTATTCTGATAGATAAGGCCAGAGGTCCGGCTCTGGTTGTCTGGTTAAGTGGTTTTCAGAGTGGGGTCTGGGGACCCACAGTGTTCCTCAGGGGCCTCCAGGAGGTATAAATGAGGAGCAGTTTAATTTCATGATAATTTCATTCATCAGAAGCAGTTACAATAAAAAAATGTACAAGTGATCATTTTAACATTATGTTTTAATCTCACCACTTTGAATTGATTTGTTATTGTTCACTTATGACATCTAAACAATTTAATACTTAACACAAACCGAAATATCTTTTCGTATCCGGGTTCCCAGGACAAAATCACTTCAAATGGGGGTCCACAGTTGAGAGTCAACTTGGGGGTCCAGAAACATGAAAATTAAATTTGACATCTACCTGTCATGCATTTGTTCTCAGACATGAAATCTGGAGATGTGGTGTCTGTCTTCTCTGACTTGGAGGGCAAGTGCACCCGGGGAGCCTTGTCCTTCCAGGGCAAGAAAGTGTTTCTGGGAAATGGAGTTGCTGAAATGGACCGCTCCAGCATTTTCTGCCCAGACGAACCCGTCAAGTAGGTCGATTTTAGTCACTATTATGAATATGGGAATTGGGAGTAAGCAGAGCGCACAAGAGTTGAATAAGCGGCTGTTGCACAACACATGCCGACGTGGTGTCCTGGTGGTTGCAGTGAGTGATGTGGAACAGAGGGGCTGTAACCGGTCTGCGATCTTGTTGACGTTTCTGCGAGCGAGGCACTAAACCCTGACGAGGCCCAAAGAACCACAAATAGCTGGTTGTGTCCTCTGACTCTCCCTCTAAGGAAACAGATGTGTATAGCTTAGGGTGATATAAGAAGGAAAATAAAATAATTACACCGTATGTGTCACAGCGATCATGTGCTCCAAAATTCCACAAGGAGGAAAAACATCTCAGACACTGTGTTCTGTTCCTGCAGAGGGGTCGGGATCCGGATGGTGGAGCCACTTTACCAGAGCCCCTCCTTTGATGGAGTTCTGCCCAGCCTGGCCTTCCTGCAGGTGGGACTCCTGTTACCTTGATGAACCAATATTGATCAGTGTTTCGATCAAGGGGGGTGTTTCCCAGGGATTTCTTAACAGTGTCAGAAAGATCCTTGACAAAAATGTACTTCCAGTTTTTTGATGTGCCTTTTCATTCTGTAGAAGTCTAAGGCAGTTTAATGGCAGATAATGATATTATTTTCTTACAATTCAATGCAATCCATATAAAGCATCTCACATACACAGAATAGAAAGTTTTACTGTTTTGAATGGTCAGTGCTATGATTGATTATTATGATATGTCAGTCTTGCTACAATGGATTACCAATTTGAAGAGCAATAGTCTACTTATAATAATCAGCTTCATGCAGGTAGTTTCATGATAGTAGTTTTTATTTGACCGTGGTGAATAATCTATCAGCCCAGTATTGGCCTTATATTAAATATCAGGTATTTACCAGTCAATGTTGTCCAACTCCATTATGTTGGAGGTTCTGTACCCCCGGCTATGTAAAACAGTCAGCAAAATCTGCAATTAAATTTTAGTTTGATTGCAGTTTTTATTAATTTAATGGTTCAATTACTATAATTTTTTTTAAATAAATTAATTCTTAAAGGCAGTCACGTGTCTCAGAATTGCCTCTACTAGTAAATAACTGTTGTGGAGCTGCTGACCCAGCTTAAATAATTTTAATTAAAATGACCTTCAATGTATAGAGCTCTAGTGTCAGTGGATAATATGAAATGTTGTTGTTGTCCTAAAAAACAAAGCAGTCAAGCCATGCTGTCAATCAAGTGTCTTGCACTGTCTCTTTGCACAGCATGTAACAGTGTTTTGTCCATGCACCATGCATCAGTATGTATTCTGTGTTGCTTCTGCACATGCATTGTACTGGACCAACAGAGCTGATTCTGGTTCTGCAGAACCTTCCCTCTGTGGTTGTGGGACATGTGCTGGGGCCCCGGCCTGGAGAACGCATCCTGGACATGTGTGCTGCACCTGGGGGGAAGACGTGCCACATCGCTGCCCTCATGGGGGATCAGGTACGTTCACCAACAGTCAACCACAACGACATTGTTTTGGACATCACAGTAAATAATCAGAGCTCAGCATTTTGCCATAAACCTAAGAAAGGCACATCTATCATGCAGCATAACCTGCAGTAATGTGGCTCCTTAGAATAGAAGCAAATTTAATTTTATGGTTGTACTCCACAGGGGACTTGATCTGGTCTTTTGTGTACTTCATGAAGCGGTGACCTTATTAGACATGCCCATCATGCATGAACTCCATGTAATCAAATTAGCTTGTTACGGGTATTTGTTTCATTTAACTTAGAACAAAAGTGGAGTGGACACGCAAAATCTGTGGTTGTCATCAGGCTTAATTAGGAAAAGATGCATTTATTACAGACCTCAGTTGTGCTTTACAGTTTATCATCCTTAAGACTTATCTGATGATCTGCGTCTTGTTTATGGTTTTGCCTCTTTTTGTCCCTCACAGGGAGAGGTAGTGGCCCTGGACAGGATCCGAAATAAGATCGATCGCATTCGTCAGAACGCACAAATGTTGCATTTGCACTCTATCAAAGCGTATTGCTTCAACAGCACGCAGGCCGTGAGCAGCGTCCTGGCCCAGGAAGCTGAAGGTACAGAGTGTCAGCATGGACGCCATGTTGGCTCCTGTCTACCTGCTATGAATAAACCTAGAACTCAGTTAAATAGCAGCTGTGTTTATTTTTCCCCTGTTCTTACCACAGGACCTCCCTTCCCCCCTGAGAGTTTTGACCGGGTTCTGTTGGATGCTCCCTGCAGCGGCCTGGGACAGAGACCCAACATGGCCGTCACCTGGAGCCTGAAGGAGATCTGCTCCTACCAGCCGCTGCAGCGCAAGTTATTCCATGCTGTACGTTTCCATGCACACCATACACAAATATACATAACTTTATTTTTTCTCTCACTCCATTCCACCAGTATGTGGTTGTTTTTCACATTGCATGGATAGTAACTCATTTTGATCAGTAGGTGGCAGCATGGGGCAGTTATGATTCTACTGCTCGGGGTTAGAGAGCTTTAATGAACAGCTTAAAGGGAAAATCCACCCCAAAGCAAAACTGACAAATGTTATTCCTCTGATCTTGGAAAACTGCATTTTCCAGCAAGAGTGAATTTCCCCTAAAGCTATAACTGAGAGAAATGGAACTCTAGTTTTTGATGCCACTAAGTGGATCTGATCCACTGACACTGTGATGCTGACTTTTTTTTCCCTTTCTTCTGCTTCCACTCTCAAATGAGTATTTTTCCTCTTAGTACGACTTACAGCTCTGTAGTAGAGAATGTATTCATGGGAAAAGCACCTTTGTGTATTGTGACATTATCCAAAGTTGTTCTCCTTTTTGGTGTCAAAGAAGCAGCTCTATAAAGTAGTGCTTAAAGCCATCTTTGACTTCAATAGAAGCTTTTTTTTTATTTCTATCCCTGGGTGAGACCTGCACATGTACGTCAATGCAGATTAAACTGTGCAAAATCATAGGAATGACAAATGCGAGATCTGTTTTAGGGTGGATTTTTGCTTTAAGTATGGCTAGCAGATGGATTACTACAGGGAGATTAGAGTCCAATGCAGAGGACATCATTTATCCCAGTGGCACATAGTGCTCCATCACTGTCTACCAGCATTTCCTTCAGGCTGTTCAGTCTGTGGGCTGAAGAGAGGCTGCTTTTTGGGTAGATGCGTGTCAGTGCTTGTGTGTGTATATGCCCCAAATAAACAAATTAACGGAGCTTGTGTTTGATTGCAGGCAGTGCGGTTGTTGAAGAGAGGCGGGGTCCTGGTGTACAGCACCTGCACCGTGACTTTATCAGAGAATGAGGAGCAGGTAGCCTGGGCCCTCGATACTTTCCCCTGCCTCACACTCCAGCCTCAGGTAAAGGCGTTTCGGCTCATCCAGGCTCGCCCACGTGCCCGTTATCAGAAAACAACCCTCTGACTCGTCCGCGTCTTTTTTTCCTCAGGAGCCTCACATCGGAGCAGAGGGCATGCTGGGAGCCGGCCTGTCACCTGAGCGGCTGCGTCTCCTCCAGCGGTTCAGCCCTGAGCTGAGCTGGGGCCAGACGGACTCGCCGACTTCGCTCCCCTGCAAGGCCGACAGAGACACGATCGGCTTCTTCATCGCCAAGTTCCTGAAAAACTGAGCGGAGGAGCGTGTTTTCTCTCTGACCGGCACACAGACCGGCCCCGCTCCCGGCCCGAGCTGCCCTTACATGAGAGTGTGGAGAGGAGCAGTCGTGTTTACAGCACGACACTCTGTATGCTTAGACAGGGCGGTGTTGACAAAGACACTCGCTGTGCTGTTTACAACATCTGCCTCTCAGCAGCTGCTCTCTGAAACTCTGGGCCATATAGGGATGAGCTTTATAAACACAGA
>OMLF01048721.1:0-21137 GCA_900302615.1 Holocentrus rufus | reverse complement strand
CTGAGGTCTTAAGTTCAAACATACTTCTGAGCCTATTCATGTCCAAACATCATATTTATTACTGACAACCCTTACTAAGCTATAGAGTCCAGTAAGAAAGCACAAGAAGGTCCACACAACTGACTGCTTCCCAAGCATACATGGGTTTTGGTATAATTCATGACGTTCTGGCAATCGTAGACTGCAAGACTGTGCATTTCTTCAGCAGCCAAATGACACATGTTTGAGCGTGCTTATCCTCTGTATTTGACGATGTGACAACACTCTAATGGTGGTATGCTCTGGCCCTCTGGCCCTGGCCTGTAAGACAACGTTGAGGGCTAAGCGCCTATAAGGGTTAGTTATATAGTCTCGCGAGATTCCGTGTTCGTCGCTAGCTAGCGAGTTAGCTGGCTTTTTGTACCATTAGCCTGAATTTTGCCGCAAAGCAAACGGAATCGGTACCATTTTGAAACGTAGCCTACATTCAGTGAGTAAGAGCAGAGACAACGATGTTACCTTTTGCTTTTCGTTTGCATTCTTAGTTTGTTAGGTCAATGTGTGTGAGTGTGATCTATTATTGTGTAGTACTATTTTCTGTTTTCAACACCGCGCCCACCATATTCATTTTTATTGTTGGCTAACATTGCTAGCAGCTAACGTTGGGTTAGGAGCTAGCCAGCAGGTGTATATTTGATTACCAATCAGATACGAGTAGGCATCAATGTTCACTTGAAGTGTGCTAGCTAAATTTAAAGTCACATCTGCGAATACTGCTGATGCTTACCCGCTTCCACATTTATGTGGTATCTTTGTCAGCCTGTTTAACGTAGTTACTAGTTAGCGTGATTCTCAGTCATGACAGGGGAGAAGATACGCACCATGCGAAAAGACCACAACAAACCCAACAAAAATGAAGATATAATGGACACTTACGATGAGTCTTCAAACGGGACGATCCCTAACGGTACTAGCAACACTTTTAAATCAAACAAGGCTTTTCAGAAATCAATAAAACCTTTGGCGCTGCAGCAGCAACAGCTGTCAAACATCAATGCAAACAACATAAATGCCAATTCATCGATTGGCACAATTGTCGACGATAACAACAAGAACCCAATAATCCTTACCAATGAGAACTTGGACTTCCCCGTTCACGAATGTGTGTTCAAGGGCGACGTGCGTCGGCTTTCTTCTCTCATCAGGACCCATAGTATCTCCCAGAAGGATGTACATGGTGAGTTGTCCAAACTTTTTGACTTTACTAATGTATCAATTATGCATAGACATGTTATGCAATCAGTATCCCTGACCTCATTCATCAAATTGTGGTGATCTGTTTTATAAATATTCTTTGTTTGTATTCAGGACATCTCATAATTTGTTTGTCTTTTCAGGAAACACACCACTTCACCTGGCTGTGATGCTGGGCCACAAAGGTAAAGCTGAACAATGTCAATGTCCAATGAAATGTTTTGGACTTGTTGGCAGCCTATCAATATTACATTTGAAAATTAAATTACATAACGGTGTTATACATAGGATTCATTCATTTATTCATCCTAAAAGATTTAATCTACCAGACATTTAATCTACTGGTCTCTGTTTGACCTCAGGAAATTACATTAAATATGCTGTGCTACACGCCTTTGCATCTGTCATAATGTGACTGAAGTAGAAGTGGTTTTGGCATACACAAAAGCATACCTCCTGTAAATCCTTCTTCCTTCTTGAGGTTACAGCCTCTGTGCTTCTGCTGCACTCAGTTTGTCCCATGTGACCTCTGCAGTGTCAGTATTTTAAACATGCAAGATGTCGGCAGTTTGGCCGGAGGCTGAAATCCTGAATGAGGTGCAGAATACATCAGATACAGAATGATGTTAAGTATTAGCTGCTGATAATTTTGCTGATGCTGAGCTTATGAAGGACTTAAGCCTGCTGTAACATCCAGAACAGGGAGAGTAAAATTTTTGTAGTTTGCTGATGTATTAGAACATGAACTTCTTTTAGTCAGAGTCTTCGTTTGGTCAAAACAGGGACTACAGTGAAATATTTAGGGGTAAGACCCAATAATTAGTTGCATCTGAGTGGCCAGTCCATTTACAGTGGGTGTTGGAATATTAACAGAAAATGTGCACTAAACAAATATAATGTAGCATGTTTTTTTTCTCAAATATATCCAGCTTGTCAGTTGGAGGACAAAAGCAAAATTGAAAATGTAAGAAATAATTACAACCAATAGTAATCTTTATATAGAAGGTAAAATAAATTGATATAAAATGGAATTGCGAGTACAAATCTATGAAACAAACTTTCCCGAGTGATTGTATTATACAGTGTAGTCAAAGCCTTTCTTGAGTGTGTGTGATATTTGTTTCAGAATGTGCGCTCCTACTTCTGGCCCATAATGCACCTGTGAAGATAAAAAATGCTCAAGGATGGAGCCCTCTAGCAGAAGCCATCAGCTATGGTGACAGACAAATGAGTAAGTTATATGAACATTTCATTTTTTAACTGAAGGCTGCTGAGTATCTGTCTGTTGAATAATGCCAAGGTTCAGTCCCAATTGTTGTTTGTTTTTTTGTTTGTGTTTTTATTATCAATGCCAAGTTTTTATAGATGGCTGTATTAAAACTTTGAGTGTTGAATACACAGGTCCATGTTTCTCACTGTAGTTTACATCATTCCTTTGAACTTGTCTTTCCACTTGAGGGTTTTACATTGGTTCAGAAAGTATTTCACCTCCTTGGCTTGTTCTGCATTTTTGTTGCAGCCTAAATCCAAAATATTCTTTAATGATAGGCTGATGATAATGATAATGTTATATGTTTGTAGAATTTATTTTCAAATTTAAAATGACATGTGGAAAGCTCCCTGGGTCAGTAGTTTGTTGGACATCTGCCTGTGATTACAGCTTTGAATCCTCTTGTAAACAACTGCATAAACTTGGCACCTCTGGATTTTGGATAGATTTTCTCCTGTTCTTTACATAGTTTCTGCTGTCTCCTGTCAGACCATATGTGCATATATATACATGCTTTATTATCCTATCCAGTCGGCTGAATTGGCCATAGTTGGATGTCAATCAAGTTGTAGAGACATCTGAAGGACATGCAAATTCATTTTGACACTGCAAGGGCGCTGAGTACTTTAAATGATTCAGCTTTTCATTTCAAAACACTCTGATATTATGGGTTATTTTGTGTGGATCAGTGACTAAAATACTAATTTAATCATTTTTAATTCAGGTTGTAACACCACAAAGTGTGAAAAAGTGGTTAAATACTTCATAAAAGCACAGTAAATTCAGTCCTGTCCCTGGATTGTTTGAGTTTGTTTGGAGTTATTTTATTGAAAGATTGCTTGTGATTGCTCTCTGATGGTCAGTCCAGCTAAAAAGCTAAAGGTGGGGATTTTCTCTGAGCACTCGTCATCCAGATGGGCTGGAACAGAGCCTGAACGAGGGCTTAGTGTTAGGAAGCCCTGAGCTTACCACTGGGTCTCTACCCTGCTTAATGATGCTACTGCTTTTAGATCTGACAGCCAATGAAATGAGTCGAATGACATGTGAAAGGCACCAGCTGCTGGCTGAGGGCTGAATTCATTATTGTGTGTTTTATTTTTAGATGTGATGTGCGGTGTAGATTTTGTCTAGTTGACTAATTGCTGCTTTTATTCTCCGTCTCAGACTAGAATACCTTCAGTTGTTTCCTCTTTTGATACCGAAAGATAAAGGCCATCGTGAGGGTTCAGGCGGAAATTTTTGTGACTGAGCTGACTAATTGTTGTCACTATCACGCTTACTAGATAACCTAATAGTCTGAATTATCATGTTCCTCTTACACTTGCTATGATTTATTCTGGGACATCTGCTAGGTAAAGAAATGATGACCCTCAGCCTTGTTAGTATGCATCTCCAGTCTCCATGCCTGCTGTGACAGGCAGGCTGCCTTGGGACTGGGACCAGGAGTTAAGCTGTGGGAAGGTCACACAGTGAGGGGTGATGGGGAGGCAGGGAGGCGAAGAGGAGCTTGGCCACATTCACACAGTCAGCAAGGACACGCAAAGACAAGTCACAACACTAGTGACACGCATTTGGATGTTTGGGTGGTTGTCGTGCAGCACCCAGCTGGAGGCTAAAGCTGTCAGTTAGCGGGATGGACTTATTGGCACATAGGGAATGATGTGTACGTTGTATTAAACGGCTGGTTTACAGCTTTTTCGCAGCCTACTGCAGATCGTTGTCGGCGTCGTAATCGCTCATCACTCTCTTTTCGCTCTCGCACGACAGCAGCTCTCACACGGCTCCTCCATATGCAGTGTGCAGTGCTGAGCCGTCTCTGCAGCGGCTGCTCTGTCAGCACTTCTCTCAGTCCCCTCCACTCTCGGTCCAACGCTTCCCTCCCGGAGTGCGTCTGAGATATGTGGCTCTCAGTTGTCATTCAGTGTGATGATCTCATAGCTGTCTGTCCACTATCATGAAGTGATTACGCATTACTCTCGGTCATTTTGTGACAGAAAATTCCAGGGGGTGAAGGATTGCATAAACTGGTGCATGTAATATGAATTATTCCTTGAGCGCTAAGATAGCTTCAGCAGAGTATGACGGATAAACACTGAGGGCTTCTGGGTACTGGCAAAGACCCCACAATACAGTACACATCACAATACATTGTGATACTCTACAGAGTTGACTGAAAACACATAAGTAGAGCTTAAAATATAGCCTGTTACATAACATCTGGTTAGACTAATGAAATATAATCTATACAGAAGAATATAAAGAATCAAAACAATTCCACTCCAGTTTATTCCACTCCAATTTATTAGAACAAATTAGCACATTGCACAAAAACATGAAAATAAAGTAGATAATACAATTAAATGCAAGGGGCTGGAGAATATATGCAGTATAGAAAAAAAAAAGATCAGCTGTGTTGATTTTTTTGTATGTTTTATTTTGCACAGCTGCTCATGGCATGTCTATAGTTAAGCAATAAGTGGTTGTAAGTTCTATGTAAGTTGCATTGTTTTTCTGTCCTTATTTCCTCAGTCACAGCGATATTGCGGAAGTTAAAGCAGCAGTCCAGAGAGAGCGTGGCGGACAAAAGACCAAAACTGCTGAAAGCTCTCAGAGAGGTGAGGATCATGGATGTTGCTGCAGCGCCACACCAGGATTTTTAGCCCTCACCTTGTATCATTTATGTATGGCTGCTTGAATCCTGCAACTGAACTTTCTGTCCTTTGTGTAAAATCCCCTCAGGCTCTAATTTGCATAACTGACCCCTCACACACTGTATTCACAAATCACACCACTGTAACTTTGGCAGAATATGTAAATGTGTTCTCCCTTATGCAGATTAACCGAGAAGTAGCACGACTTGAAAACATTCTGGTTTGGTGCACTGACTTTTGCCTTTCAGGTTATAATGCATGAGTCAAATCCTTTCATTGGAACTGTTTGTATTTTTCTCCGTAGCTTGGTGACTTTTATCTGGAGCTTCATTGGGATTTTCAGAGCTGGGGTGAGTTTTGATGTTTCTCACCAAAAAAGCAAAACTTGAGTGTCTGAATGTACCATTCTGATATCTTGCCACAATGTGTTTGTTGCAACAACAAAAAAAAACAGCTTTACCCTCAGCTGAAGTCATTTTGCAGAGTCCTCCAAAGTTGCTTCATGGGTCTGCTGTTGCCTTGTTGAAGGATTTTGTCAGACAATTCAGCCTCTTCCCTTTTATTGTCAATGCAAAATGTTTCATTGTCCAGGAGGAAGTCTTTGTTTCCTTGTCACAGTTGAATTTATTCAGACTCTCCTCTGTGTCATAGTGCCTTTGTTGTCCCGGATGCTGCCATCTGATGCTTGTAAGATCTACAAGCAGGGAATCAATATCAGGTAAAGGTTCAAATATTTGTTGAAGGCAGCTGTTTACCAATTCACACTGTTGTGCTTGTTCAGACAAGTGATCTGTTTCACCCGCCGCTTAAATCAGCAGCTGCTCTATTTCTAGAGCCTTCATGAGATAAGGGCTGGGTGATAAGAGCAAAATCAAATGTCATTATGTCTTTGACCCAATAACTCAATGTCAGTATTGTGAAAATAGTGTGACATATTTACACAGGAGAGATTTAGGCAGAGGAAAATAACAGAGCAGTCTAACAAGTTGGGAAAACTGCATTCCTTTACTGTAATGCAGCATTTAAGACCAGGAAGAGATCAAGATATTACAATTCCATATCATAGCTACTCTCATATGATAACATTATATTGCCCAGGGCTACTTGAGATAAACTAAAAAATAGTGAATATGAGTGTCTTCATCCTACTTCTCTCTCTTGATTTAGACTCGACACAACTCTGATAGACTTCACTGATATGAAATGTCAGCGTGGAGATCTCAGCTTCATTTTCAGCGGAGATGCCGCCCCCTCCCAGTCTTTCGTGGTCCTGGACAATGAAGCAAAAGTGTACCAAAGAATACACCACGAGGTGAGCGAGCGGCGTCTCTACATCTCTATCACGGGTTTGTCACTTGTTAAATAAGATAAATAGCACTTGATAAATAGGAAAGGCTAATTAATATTTTTGTTTTTGCCCAAAGGAGTCAGAGATGGAGACTGAAGAGGAGGTGGATATTCTGATGAGCAGTGACGTCTACTCCGCCACACTGTCTACCAAGTCCATCACTTTCTCCCGCAGTCAGATTGGCTGGCTCTTCAGAGAGGATAAAACTGTAAGTAAAACAGGATCATTAAATTTGACCAAAACGTACTCACTGTGATGAAAACAATTACTGAAACTTAACATAAGAACTGTTAACACATTACTCACTCAGAATTTGGCAAGTTAAACAGTAATAACCAAGAATAGTCAATAATAATGTGTATCTATATAGTCCTTTTTCACAGCAGCTAATAGTAGGGCAAGCACAGGTGTTCTTAATGACATTAATGAAGGTTCTGTTCCATTCAAGTCTAACAGAGTCAGGGTCCTGCTATTGTTCATACTGGTTCACTGAAAAGACTGCTACAATTAAATGGAGCAGAACCTTAATTAGTGTTATTAGTTACACCTGTGTTTAACCTGCTGCGTCAGGTCAAACTGGCTGCTGTGAAAAAGGTCTATAGCTCTTGTCAAAAACAAATGTTTTACAAAAAGGTGTAAAACCAGGACTAGTTGAATACATACAATGGAGACTTAAACAAGGGATTGAATATGTAAATGCATAAATGTGATTAAAATCATAACATTGTTTAAAAGCCTATAAAGTCTATAAAGTTATGGTTTAAGTGGTGATTTAAAAGATTACAGAAGTGAATGGATGCTGGTTGTTTAAAGTTACAAAAATGGCTTCATATATGCATCAGATTTCTCAGAACATGTGCAGCATAATCCAAATGTTTTATAGCCAAACGAAGTCCAAAAGCTCTTCATCTCTCTGTCTGTGTTCAGTTGTCATATAAACTTCAATGGCATTTGGACTCGTGGTGGGGTGAATATAATTTTTGCATGAACTGTTCAAGTCTTGAACCTGAAGCATCTCAGGCTCATATGGAGAATCCCCTTCACAATGTAATGTGTGAAGGGGCTAGACTCAGCTGTGCTGTTCAAATGTGATCAGTAAAGTCTGCAAATCAGATCTGATTTTAAATGGCTACCAGTGTGTAAATGCTTCTTGTGGTCACATGGTCTCTTTATTTGACACTAATTACAGTCGTTGCAGCATTTTGAACAAGCCGGACAAGCTGCTGCTCTGACTGACATGGGATAAAAATGATGAACTTAGCAGCTACTTGTTTTTTCTGTACAGGAGCGGGTTGGGAACTTCCTGGCCGACTTCTATGCAGTGAACGGTCTGGTGCTGGAGTCGCGGAAGCGGCGAGAGCACCTGAGCGAAGAGGACATCTTGAGGAACAAAGCCATCATGGAGAGCCTGAGTAAAGGAGGCAGCATCAGCGAACAGAACTTTGAGGTGAGATGGAGGATTGGGAGGAATGATGACGAGGGAATTCAGTGTCTCGGCTTGATCCATCGCTGGTAAATATTTAACAACACTGTGGTGATGATGATGACTCAGATTTTTTTTCTTTTTTGTCTCCAGCCTGTAAGGAGGCAGTCCCTCACAGCCCCGGCCCCCAACACCATTTCTTGGGAAGAGTACATCAATGCAGAGCACGGAAAGTAGGCATCTAATCTTTTCTGGAGTTTCATCAGTCTTAGACATATTTGGAAATGTGTGCTGGCTGGTTACCAGAAATGCTGTATAACTGCTGAGTCCTGAATCCATGTGAACCACCGAGGATTATAAAAAGTGATGTCTTTGTATGTTTGTCTGCCTCTCTCTCCACCTTCAGGCCACCTCATCTTGGAAGAGAGCTTGTGTGCAAGGAAAGCAAGAAGAACTTCAAAGCCACCGTAGCCATGAGCCAGGATTTCCCTCTAGGCATTGAGTCGTAAGTACATCCGCTCTTCCCTTAGATCTACTTACAAAGCTCTCTGCACACACTGATGGCGGTTGAAGTTCGGATACACTTGGGATCTTGGAAAAGCAGCGATGTAGAGATGAAATGATTCAAATTAGGCAACCGGGCTAGGTGAACACAATTAGGCTGCACTGATTTCATGTTACAGCCGCAGATTAGATAATTAAAAGATCAGCTGCTTTACTACGTAACATTTTTTCCCTGCACACTCCCCTCCCTCCACATGTCAGCTGTGCTTGTTGTTTGAAGCCTGCACGGGCGATCTGTTACTCTGGTGGTGGAAATGAAATTGTTGTGTACAAATAAAGAAATGGACAAATTGTAAATCACAATCCTGTGGAACAGAGGTTGCTGCATGGTGCTCCAACTTGTGTTTTCTCGTTTTTCCCTCGGTGGCTTGATAGATTTTATTTCAGTGTCAGGCACTCTAGTTGCCCAGTCAGCTTGGGCTTGCAAGGCACATCCATACATCACACTGCAATTTGTGTATACAAAACACATTGCTTGTGTTTTTCTCCCACGCTTTGTAGATCATGTGTCTTTGAAATTTGTGGGTAGGATGTAACTCTCCCACAGTCTGTTCTCTCACGTGTGATGTTGCTATACTGCAATCTTGAGTGACATCTTATTAATCTCCTATGGTAACCTCACCAACACTTTGAACATTTTCTCTTTTTTTTTTGGTAAGAATGTCATGATAAAGCAGGGGATAAGAGCATGTGACTTCTCAGTGTGCAGGAGAGGAGCCGTGTGATTGATGGGTTACATGAAATACTCCGTTTTTATTTTATTTATTTTTTTTATTTTTTAGGCTGTGATGGAAGATGTAACTGTGCTGGAGAATTATTACCGTTAGTAGTTTATTGCTCTATCTGTTCTACTGAATGAGCGTTAATGGACCCAGCAATAAAAGTCGTCCCTTTGTTATAGATGGTGTGTTAATGTGATTTTTTTGTTCATTTTTTTCTCGTGTCGTGCTTTGTACCATGACACATGCCATACTTAATAATCCTAAAATGTAAAATTTAACTTAATTATTCATCAAAACAGGATCGATGCTGCAAATGTAGTGAGATTGTTTTTTAGCAGATCCAATTGTATGCTGGCTTAACAAGATTCATTTTACGACCTCATAGCTCAGAGGTTTTCAGCCCTGGTCCTCTGGGAGCCAGAGGCCCACTGGTTCATATTCTGCCCATCTAATAAGAGACTATTTTGCACCTGGGATGCCAGATGAATGCAGTTTACAAGCTGTTACAATAGAAAACCAGCATTACTTTTGGTCCTGAGTATATATGTATATACATGTCAAATTGGGCTAATAGGCATGGATCTTTACTTTAACTTGGATGTAATTAATGTTTGTGAAACAAAATAGTTGAGGCTCATTTTTTTTTCTTTTGCTTTCAGATTACTAAATGTGTTGGAGGTCATCGCCCCATTCAAGCACTTCAACAAACTCAGAGAATTTGTCCAGATGAAACTTCCGCCTGGGTTTCCAGTCAAACTCGGTACGTGCAGCATGTGATTGCGTTCCTTGTGAGCATGCTTGAAGAAGATAGCAAAATAATAAAGTTTTGTGCTCTGTTTTCTCCTCAGACATCCCCGTCTTCCCCACCATCACAGCAACCGTCACTTTTCAGGAATTCCGCTATGATGAATTCGAAGAGTCCATTTTCTCCATACCCGCTGAATACAAAGAAGATCCCAGCCGCTTCCCAGACCTCTGACCTAGCTAGCATATTGTAAACACTCTGAAGTCCCAGCTGCATAGAACTGACAGAGATGTTCTCTGTAAGAGGAAATGACCAGCTCATAGTATGAAAAAAAAGAGGAATCCAGTGTTTTAATTCTATATATGTGGTCTGTTAAAAAGGGAACTGACCTCTCGACCAGTTGTTCATTTTGTAGATTGATACAAAGCAGATCAATGCAAACAGATCTTAACAATGCGCCATACCATATTTTATGAAAATGTATCTTTCACTTTGCTTGCTGTTCACCAGCTGAACGGCCCATCATCCACTGCTCTGTGCCGCTGTCTTCTGTGAGAGTTGTCAGAGAGGCTGCAGCTTGGACTCTTTCTGTTTTATTAACTACATCTAGTCGACTTCCTGCTCCCCGAGGACTGACCAGTGTTTTCTCATCGCACCACAGTTCTCTTGAAACTGCACTGACATTGTCATTTGTAAATAATTCACGCGAAATGACTAAATAAGAAATGTCTGAAATATAGTTACATGGATGGAACTGAACAATATATTCATGTCTAAATGATGTACAATATACACTCAAAGGAGTAACACTGTGTAGCAATACATTTCCAGTGCTCAAGAATGTTTTTTAACCAGCTGGGAGAAAGTTTGGCCTAAAACTACATTCTTACAGTTCGATAACCAAGCCTTTTTCCAGTACAGGATGTAAAGTCCTGTATTTTCAGGTTAGCTCACGTTACCTCCTGGCTGTCTCCCATTTGTTTGTCATGATGGTATGAATTCTATGTTGTGTGTGAGTGAATAATTGTACTGTATCAAGGGTTGTTTGTGTGTGTGTTTGTGTGTGAGAGAGTATGTAAACCCAGATGGGGTATCAGGAAAAATGTTCTAGTTTATTACTGCACTGATATTAAGTATATTTAACGCATGCTATAGCTATATTGGCCTGTTAGGTCATCTATACATATATAAGCTATATTCTCCAAACATGTTATATACCTGCAGACATCTTGCTATCTACACTGCTAAAGAAAAACTGAAAATTGTAACGCTAACATTTTCAAATACCTTTGTGATTTCAAGATCTCTCCTTAATAGTACTCCATATATTATCTCATTTTGCAGTTTGTTTTCCTTTTTTTTTTTTTGAACCAAGGAGAGTAATTAAGCTGTGAAGTTGATAATGCAGGATATCTCAAAACTGTCATGATGGTAAATAATTTGATCCGGTGAGATGTGTCATGATCGGAAATAATTTGACCCCTTGAGATGTCTCTGGCTTCAACTAATATGTATTGCAAATTTACCTACTTGACATCCCTTTAAATAAAGCACCAGCACCATGTTTCAACTGTTTTTGTGCAAGTAATAAGAAAAAGCACCCATAGGCTCCCATATACTTGTGGCATGCATAAGACAATCACAGACCTATAAAGACAAAAAGAACTGTTTCCCCAAATAGATTTTATTATATAAAAGAAATCACTGATAAAACATTCCAAACTTTCAAATGACAATATGCATTTGATGTAGCAACTGCGTTTCAAGAAGGCAGGGCAAAAGGTTGCAGAACTGCACCACAATACTCAACATACATCAACAGAAAACAGGGATATAATAAGTGAAAAAGCGACAAAAGTTGACAACACAAGCTCAGTAAGGAAAAGCAAACCTATTTCCAGTTGTACTAGATTACATTTGTGCCGGACAGGGGGGGAAATGGGTACTTCAAAGCAACATGAAGAATCAAGATAAATGTCAGTATCGTCAGGCAAACCCTAGGCAAAAATGACCAACAGTCCTGCATTGTACAACTGCCTAAGAATAGACTAGGCTTTTATGAGAAAACGTCGATAAGTTTCAAGCACACTTCACATTTGAGATTTTCCCAAGTGGGAAAAGAAAAGAAAAATTCTAATACATAACATGTTCACAACCAAAATGGAGGGATAATGTGGGTTGAAGTACGGTGCCGATTTACGCGAGGCACAAAGCAGGATGGCACTCAGTCGCTGACGTCCATGTCTTCTTCGTGGTGATCGTCGGCACCGTTAACCTTAGCCTGTTTCATCGGTCGCACCGTGCCGTTACCTTCTACCGAATGGGGGGACAAGGCAGAGTCATCCGAATCCTTCCTGTCTTCTCTCTCCTTCTCGCTGTCGTAGCCTTGCTCTTCTTCATCGTAATCCCTGGTGATCTGTAAAGGAGAGCGATAGCAGCTGACATTTTGAAGTGTTCGCTCCCCAGTCATGATGCCTGGCTTACAGCAAAACAGCACATTCAAAAACAGGGGGAAAACGCACAATATATGCCAACCTTTACATCTCCTTTATCCCCATCGGATTTCCTCTCCCGCTCTCTTTCTTTGTCTTTACTTCTCTTCTTCTTGCTGGTGGAGCGCTCCCGTTCCTCACGACTGCGGTCTTTGTCACTCCTGCGGTCCCTCTCCCTGTCCTTGTCCCTCTTCTTCTCCTTCTTGTGTCTAAAGAGGGTGGAGAAGAGAATTCTAGTTTGTCATGTTGTATAACCTAAAAATTTTATTTGTTTAGAAATACCCATACACAGAAAACATGTTTTTACACTTATGCAGCCTCGAGATGGCAGTATGACCTGACAGTCATTTTCATGTGCTTATTTCCAATCAAAAGACAAACCTTCGAGGAGATGGAGACCTGGAGCCTCTCCTTTTAGGCGACTTTCTTGGAGATCGGCTGCCACTGCGACTTCTCCTGCGTCTCCTATAGAGCGGAACAGGACACAAACTTTAGTTAATGCTTTTGGAAATAATGCACATGATAATAATAATAACAATGCCGCCTGGGACCCAAGCTGTACTCACCGGCTCACGCTGCGAGACCTCCTGGTCGTGCTGTAGCTTTTCGGTGGTGTTTTGGATCTTCTTCGCCCAGAATCATCTTTTTTTCTATCTCTGTGAATAAGTTTGATGTTTTTAAATCACAGAGGAGTAATATCACACCTTTAGCACTTTTCATGATACAATGTTTTATATAAGGCTATAAAATCTGTGGATACACAGTAAAATTCCAGCTGAGATTAATGGGGAGCAGGTTTGGCTTGTACACCGATGCCCACCTGGATTTGCTCCGAGATCGTCTTCGGTCTCTGGAATGGGACCTTCTCCTACGTGGACTCTTTGAGCGCCTCCTGCTTCTGGAGCTCGATCGTCGCCTCGATCTGCTCCTGGATCGCCTGCAACCATACAGACCAGTTAACTGCTTTCTCAATGTACACAAAGCCTCTCCATTTCAACCACTGCAGTTATCAACAGCAGATAAATCACCTGTGTCTGGAACGTGATCTAGACCTCCTCCTTCTGGACCTGGATCGGGATCGAGAGTGCTTCTTCTTGCTCTCCTTATCTGCAGAATAGCAAAAATAGGCATTTAATATCACCAAGGTACACAGTATTAGATCAACTTAAAGGATAAGCCCAGTTATTTTCAACCCAGAGCTTAGTTTCCTGTTTTTACCATCTGTTGATTAATTCTAATCAAAATTTCCTCAGGTTCTTCACTGCAGGGGTATTAACTTCTCAAGTCTGCAGAGTGATTAAAATGCCCTTTCTACCCAGTAACACTCACGTAACACGTCATTACACATCTTTAAATAGCTTTAAATAGGCGTGACCGAAGAATATACTCATAGGCATTGTAAAAACTAGGAAAATAAAGACCAGATTCAAAATTAATAAATGTAATTACCTGAATTACACTAAAAGATTACTTAACATTGCACATAGGCAGGGATAAAGTAAACAAATATCATTTTTACAGGGCAAAGTCAATTTATTTGACAGGAAAACAGCCGTGTCCACTCACTTCCAGGCTCAATGGCAGCAGAGATGAGTGACTGGGCCTCTCTGACTCTCTTCATGGCCTCTTCGATCTCTTTATTAGATGAATCAGCCTTCAGGCCTGGATTCATATTCATACCTGCAGCCATGGGATTCAGTCTGAAGAAAGGGACATTAATTAAAAGACTGTCTACTGCCTATGACGTGTTATTTGATGGACAATTTTATTTAATATGCCCAACAGTGCTATGATTGTATTCATTTTTATAACTGCTTTTAATCCCAGTGGTAGGATTAAGAACCCCTGACCAATGAGCCATAAATTAGAACAAACTTAGAACAAACATAAAGCAACACTTAGATTTGAAGTACTGGTAAGGTGTGCAGCTACTCTTTTGCTTATGACTGGAGAGCTCATTCACAGTGACTTACTTTGGATCTGTCATGAACTTCAACAGCTGGTCTGCAGCCTGTAAGGAGAGTGAGAAGATGTAAACAGTTTCAGGAGAAAACAAAAAGCACTCAATGTTATTGTATTGTCATTTTAGAAAACCTCTCACCTGGGGATTCATGTTGGGTCCTGGGAATCCAAAGGCAGCCATTGCATCCATGTTGGGACCACCAAAAGGGTTTCCTCCCATCTGGAACACAAACATGTAAAACATGTAAAGGAGCTATGCCAGTCTTCATGTTCTACCTGGAGCACGATTTACAAATGCTTATCCACTCATATTTGTGTTATTACTATTTTAACATTTGGACTTTCATGCTGAAAACATTTAAGTCCAAGTCAATGTTGCATTGGTGTCGGGGACAGCGCCCATAGAGTGAGCTGGTGTGAGTGGTGGTTCCCATTTTTCAAGCCCCAGATGCATCAAACTTCTCATCAGTTATATTCCTGATTCATATAACAGGAATATGAAGTGGTATGGCTTTCAGTTTGCTTTTGAGACTGTTGCCCCCTACTGGCATGGAGAAATGTTTGCTCTTATGCAGGCGCAGAACATGAGTGCATGTCGACCGTCAGCTATTTCAATCTGCTGAGCCTCCCTGAGAAAGCTTATGCCTGGGTGCTGGAAAGGGAGACTCTAGACGATTGTCAACCTTGGATTCAGGAGGAACAATGTGGATTCTGTCTTGGCCATGGAACAGCAGACAAACTCTTTACCCTTGCATGGCTACGAGTGGGGTTGGGAATTCCCCAATCTGGTCTACATGTGCTTTGAATACCCGCAGAGAGCTTATGACTGTGTCACGAGGTGTCGTGTTGGGGGTGCTATGGGAGTATGGGGCAGTAGGGTCGCTTCTGCAAGCCAGCCCTGCAGAACTAGAATAAGAGTAGTGTCTGCAATTTCCACATTAAGAGAAGCTTATTCCCAGTGGGTGTTGGACTCTACCAAGAGTGTACTCTGTCACCAATTCTCTTGTTTCTCTTGGATTTCAATGCAATGTCAGAGAGGTTGGAGGGTGTCCAACATGGTGACCTCAGGGTTGCATTTGTGCCCTTGGCAGATGACACGGTCCTGTTGGGTTCATCATGCTGTGACCTCCAGCATGCACTGGGACGGTTGGCAGCAGAGTGTGAAGCAGTCAGGACAGGGGTAAACACCTCTGAGTCTAAGGCCATGGTTCTCTGTAGGAAAAATGTAAATTGCCCCTCAGAGTTGGGATTGAGTTACTGTCCCAAGTGGAGGAGTTCAAGTATCTTGGGGTCTTATTAACGAGTTAGAGTAAAAGGAAGCAGGATATCAACAGATGGATTGGGGCAGCACCTGCAGTTATTTGGTCATTAAACTGGACCGTTGTGGTGAGGAGGGAGCTGAGCCTGAAGGCAAAGCCTTTGATTTACTGCGATCAGAACCTCACATATGATCATGATCTTTGGGCAGTGACCAACAGAATAGGATTGCTGATAAAAATGACTCAATTGATCTTCCTTTGCAGGATAGCTGGTGTCACCCTTAGAGTTAAGGTGAGGAGTTCAGACATCTGAGAGCAGCTGGGAGTAGAGCCGCTGCTCCTCCATGTTTAAAGGAATTAGTTGAGCTGGTTCAGGCATCTATAATGCATCTAATTAGGATGCCTACTGGGTGCCTCCCTGTGGAGGTGTTCAGGCCACATGCAACTGAGGAGAACCCAGGGCAGACCCAGAACATGCTGGCGGGAGACAATATTTCATGACATTATATAATTAAAACTAAAACTACAATGTCCTTCCTCTTGCATGCCAAAAGCAAATCATGGTTGTTAAAACAAAGTATAATTATCTCAATTCATATGGAGTGTCATTTTCTGTATGACATTCATTTCATTTAAAGTATGACATATTTCTATGTCTGTACGTTTTTACATTTGTGCATTTAATTTTAGAAAATCACACAATAGCAAATGTGTCATTAAACATCACAAAGTGACGTACCAGTTAAAGAAAATGGTAGTTTCTCAAATCAGATTCCACAATATGAGTACAAGGACACAACTAGCTGGTATGTTTTCTCTTGCTCGTAGAATCTGTACCAAATAAACTTAAAATCTTACTGGTGGATTGGGCATCGGATTGGGTGTTGGAAGAAGTCCTCCTCCTGGCAGAATTCCTGCAACAGCATTTGCTGGCGCCAGCAGTGACAAAGCTTTAGCCTCATCTGGAATAGAGCCTACAGGGAAACAAAACAGGCATTAGAAAAGGAAGATAATGCTCACACAAACTTCAACTACACAGTAGACATTCTGGGAAAAAAAGACTTCACACTTCATTTCTTCAAATTAAATTCATCTCAACATGGTTACCTTCTAGATCTGAGAAGAGTTCCCTTAATTCATTTAATCAATGCAGTCGCATAACTATTGCTCCAATATATCACACTACTCCAATGAACACTGCCAAGAATATATCACCTGAACATGTTTTTTAAGTCATGAACCAAACGTTAGCAAGCACAGCTGCTTCTCCAGTTGGGTGTGCCCTCAATTTTCATATAGACGTTTACTGAAACAAGCGACTCACGTTGGCGGCTTCGCTACTAAAAGCACACAGAGAAAAATCAAGATACACAGAACAAAGAGAATTTCAGGGATTTGGCAAGAAAACTATACAGGCTATCAGTTTCTACTTACGAAAAACAAATGTCAAGAGGATATAGTAGTATACACTAAAACAATTACAGAATTCAGGGTAGGCAGATTGTCAGCTGTACATTAATTTTCAAATAACCTTACCTGTCACTGCACTGCATTTAACCTAAACTATGTAAAGGCTGACATTTAATTTGGCAATATGTCCAATCAAAGAGTAATTATCTTTATTTGTAATTTGCCTTTGATTATATAATAATGGCCCACATTGGAAAAACAGTTCACACCTCAACAATCTCCCCAAAAGAAAAAAACAAAACAATACAAAAAATTAATCCACCCTTAAAGAAACAATTATTTTACAAGAGACACAGCCTAAATATGGACACACAACAATGACAACATTTAAAAAAAAGGGCACACTGGAGAGAGAATTTGCTGCAGGAGACAAAACTGTTGGGTGGTATTTTCAGCAGGGCCTGGTATACAGGACTGGCTGAGCCAGGAAAAAGAACTGTAAAACACAACAACAAAAAAAGACCACTGTTAAAGAGAGAGAATTGCACTAACATTGTGTCATGTCGGATGGGTATCTAAGACAACTGATGACTAAATGCAGTATAATTAACATGAGACAATAATTTGGGTGTAACAGTAGCAGGAATGTGAATCAAGTGAATCCTCGACCAGTGTTCCCCTTGTCACATCCCAAAATGAGCTCATGCCTCTCACAGCTAGTTAGTGTGTGCAATCTAGCTGGACACTGTGATTTGGCGAGTGCTGTGTGTCTTCTTCTTACCATTTGTATTGAAACCAAGTCTGATTATCAACACCCAGTCTTGCTGCATAGCCTTTTGCATTACCGTTATGCTTTTTGCCACATGACCACAATAAATGATTGGCTTGCAAATATTTATTTCTACAGTCAAATTATGCATTCTTAGGGAACATGACTTCAGCCATCAAATGGATGGATGAGCAGCGTTTAAGGGTGTTGCAAAATAATGTAGACTCAGCAATATTCAAAGGCTATGCCTCTGATATCTGACCTATTCCATACCATCCACTAAAATACCTAAAAAAAGAGAGAATGAGAAAGAAAGAAAGACAAGGCAGAGAAAGAATAGAGGACACAAAAAGAGAGGGGTGGGGCTTGAAATGCTTGCTGGCCTTTGCAAATGTCTACAATCCCCTGTTGGCAGGCAGAGGACCACTTTCAGCCATCAACGAGGGGGCTGCTTTTGCCTTCTCCACTACAAAAATCACACACACACAAATAACAGAGAGAAGTTTAACAGAGGATAGTCCAATATGGGGGAGAAAATAAAATGCATGGTTAAGTGTTTACACAAATTTATTTCAGAAAATTGAAGTGTCTGCGGCGCCCACAGCTAGGGAATGTACAAATCCTAGTCTGTAAAGCAGACTTTGGTATACTGTGCTTTTTGAACACATAAGAGACTGTTTTAGGCAGAGACATGGGCCTACTGCTTGATATGTATGTTCCCAACCAAATTAGATCCATTCTATCACAAATGTTGAATTTGACTTGTAAAAAAAAAAAGAAAAAATATGGATTACACTATCACAGTATACCAACAATCTGAGTTCAGAGGCCTGCTTCCATGGGATATACACAACCGGAGGGAGTGGCATAAACGATGACATTCACAAAATTATCTTAATAAGTTGACCAATGTAAGCTGTTTGGTCAATTCACAAGTGGGATAGTGAAAATCCTTTTAACTCCTTTCGATGCTCACTGACACCCCACTATTCAAGAATTACAGCAATCAATCAACAATGGCCACTCGTACATGGGAGTAACTATGACACCAACCTTCAGCAAACGGGACCACAATCAGTGCTCTGTCCACAAAGACGGTGTTAGTCAAATGCTGAGACACTCCAACAGACTCTGGCTCCTGGAACTTCACAAAGCACACCCGGGATGTCACTGGCATAGGAGAATCACTATTGGGAAATAAAGATTAAACAAAGCTGAGTAAGAAAATAGTCAACAGAAACATGACACTTATTTACAATACTGTTTTTCTATGCCTTGCACTGAGTCTGCAGTATCCTGTGACAATTTGATTATTTGACCTAGAGTTTCCCAATAAAGTTTCAGCTCAAAACTGACTTTGGACACTGATTTTACTTCCTCAGGCTTTTACCTAAACTGTGGAGCTATCCCTTTAAATGGAAAGAGGATAAGCTATTACTGCACTACTACAAGCACCAATAAATTAGGTTACAAGACAAACTAAGAAAGATTCGTCTGAACAGTGAATACTACTTGCAGGCTTGGTATGTTCACTGCTGCAGACTACACTGTCTGGAAGTCTAAGAAGCAATATCTAGTCAGCTTCCAATCAATAAAATGTGGCCATGTTGTGGATAATTGCATTAAAATGTATCAAAGACTGTTAATAATTCTGATGAAGTCATTACAGCAGGGTCACTCTGTATATTCTGTATATGTTTGCCTGCATTCAAGTAATAGTTATTTTGGGTAATTTCACACAGATACAAGGTCTGTTGATTGGATTTGAGTTAGCTAGCTAACATGTTAGCAAAGAGAGGCTCACATTTCCACCGCAGCTAAACAGTACGTGTCTACCAAAGCATAGTCTCTGGCTGCGTTAATATCACCAAGTAAACTGCTAGCTCACTTGACATAAGGTTAAACTTACTCTGGTGGGAACAACTTCAGTTCTTCGATGGTTCCAAGAAAACCGAAAAGCATTCTCATCTGCTCCGATGTTGTGCTCGGAGACACATTCGTCACTTGGACAACCTTTGTGGAGTAATTCATTTTCCCGTCTAAAACCGCTAAAACAATAACACTAACCTTAACCACTGAACTTGGATGACACTTGAAATGTGTCTAGTTGCTCGCATAAATGCTGATTTAAATCAGTCTACACGTAGGTCGGTAGCTGGTTAGCTAGTTGACTATAACAGACTGTTGCTTTCCAGCGCCATGTTGGGGTAAGCCCCGTACGGCGTGCGCATGCGTAAGGCAGCTTTGGCAATCAGTGCAACAACGTCCATATAATGAGAAATGTAACACATTATTAGCCAAATTGCTATAGCATGGACCATGTTAAGAAAAATCTATATTAGCATTAGGTGTGAGAGTGTCTGGACGCATCGTTAAAACAATACGAGAAACTTTGTTACAGTCTCACACAGCCAGTAAATAGCCAGCAGAGGTCGCCCGCCGATATAACACGGGACATTATAAATGCTTCAACATATTCGCCGGTTATCATCTAACGTTACTGTTGCCTGTGAGGGATTAATTGTGACACTTAACATCATCAAAGACTAACACAATTATCTTAAGTTACATAGGAGCTCCCTCTCCCTCCCTGAGCTCCCTCTATCTTAAAAATGGGACCGAATTTATCTACATAGTGTTTTGAATAGCATCTTATCTTCACAGTATTCACAAAATTGTGTTCAAAGACTGCACTTTCTTATGCAACTATGGCCACTAAAAATATGGTTAAACCTGTGGTGCTGTTACGCCAGTAGATCAAAGACCTATGTTGAGAGATCTCATCTTTCTTCTTCTTCTTCTTCTTCTTCTTCTTCTTCTTCTTCTTCTTCTTCTTCTTCTTCTCCTCTCTCTGCATCATATATAATGGCCTACATAAGACTGGTTTCCCAAAATAAATGAATAAAATTGGAACAATACGTAAAGTCGAATGCATCATCGAAAGATGGTGAACAAGAAGTAGGGCAATTGGCTTCAAAGCCCAATTTTTTTTTTTATCATTAGTATTTTTTAATGGACTGCAGGGTGGTGTAGTGATTAGGGAATCTGTCTCTTGCTATGACAGCCAGGTTCAATGCCCTGTGACAGAAAACCATCTCTACCCCTATCAGCCACACTGGGCACTGCTTTTATCTGCAGACCCTTCACTTTGAAGATCAATAGACTATCATAAAAATGTTGTATAATATTAATTAAATAAGGTCGACCACAGGTTTAACAATCCACCATGTGTTTTTAGGGCCAGAGAAGCCCATCACAACCTTGGCACTGACACAATTGGCCTCCTCAC
>OMLF01048720.1:0-28033 GCA_900302615.1 Holocentrus rufus | reverse complement strand
CTGTCTCTATTGGAGGAGTTGGACTGTAGCTGTAATGAGTTGGAGTCGTTGCCTCCCACCATTGGCTACCTGCACAGCCTGAGGACCTTCGCTGCTGACGAGAACTTCCTCACAGAGCTACCCCGAGAGGTACACACACACACACACACACACACACGCACACACACACACACACACACACACTTGCATATACACTTACATATTCCCAGTGGGATCTTAATATTAAACTCAAGTTTCCATTCATGATAGTGTAATGTGATTTGGATGACATCATCCATCGGCCAGCAGATCTTTCAATACTAGGCTTTACTATAGTAGAACTGAATGGATGGATGGTGTGTGTGTGTGTGTGTTTGTGTGTCTCAGATCGGTAACTGTAGGAATGTGACGGTGATGTCACTGCGTTCTAACAAGCTGGAGTTCCTTCCTGATGAGATCGGACAGATGACCAAACTACGAGTCCTCAACCTAAGTGACAACAGGTATCAACACACAAACACGCACACATGCACACACACACACACACGCATACACACACACACACACACACCAGGCAGACACACACCACTCTGTCAATGACCGCTTTGGTTCTGTAATGCTGTTCTCACGGCCTGCTGTTACCATGGGAATGGGCGAGTGTGTTGCCATGGTTACATGCTCTGCAGGCTGTTCAGTGCGTGGGTGGAAGAAACATCTCGCTCCTTTCTTTCTTACCCCTCTCTCCTTTTCACTCTCTCTCTTTCTCACGCTCTATGTCTCTTGTTCTCTCTCTCTCTCTCTCTCTCTCTCTCTCTCTCTCTCTCAGGTTAAAAAATCTACCGTTTACCTTTACCAAGCTGAAGGACCTGGCAGCTCTGTGGCTCTCTGACAATCAGGTACCTCTCCCCTCCTACACACTCGCTCCGAGCCTGTACCTGATAACTAGTATGCAGGAACACACACAGCTACCAAGGCACGCATTCATTCATGGTGGGCATGAAGACACAGAGGCTTCCTGGGTAAAACAGTCGTGTCCTCCAGTGCAGTACAGCACATACAGTCAGTGCTCCCGGTGTTAAACACACCGCCCTGTGTTAAAGGTTCCGTGTTATTCAGTTTTTATTTGATTTTGTCTCAGATAGGCTGTGGTTCAGGCTAAGGAAAAAATGTTTCTCGTGTTTTGCAAATAAAGTTAACCTGCTGAGTGGAGCTCAAATTGTACAAACTGTCCTGATTTCAGTAGTTCCCCAATCACTGCAGATCCTGGCATTGAACACAACTCATTTGAATCTTTTCAGATTTGCTGTGCACATTCGTGAGCCTTAGAGGTTTGATTTTGGTGACCTCGTGACCTTTCCTCTAGCGCCACATCTGGCTAAACTTCCCTGTGATTCTGTGCTTATAAAACTAGTTGTCTTCACATGGATAGAAAGGAAAAAAGGAAATTCTTCTATAGTGAAGGAATTTTACCAGGGGGCAAGTTTAGGATGAGGATTTTGGTCAAGGGCTGAGATTAGAATTAGGATTAAGTTTTAGGTTAGGGTTAAGGCTTAAGGGATTAAGGCATTGAATGTAAGGGAATGAACATGATCAATGAAAATGCACATAAGTAAACTAATACAAGTGTGTGTGTTTGCGTGTGTGTGTTTGCAGTCCAAGGCTCTGATCCCGCTGCAGACAGAAGCCCATCCAGAAACCAAACAGAGGGTTTTGACCAACTACATGTTCCCACAGCAACCCCGACATGACGAGGGTACAACCTGTCTGTGTGTGTGTGTGTGTGTGTGTGTGTGTATGTGTGTGTGTGTAGTTTAAAGATATTTAAAGACCGATTTCAGAGAGCTATTACATTACTGTTTGATGCTACGTTCATTTGCAAAAAATGGTTGCTGATTTTTTTGTTGCCACATAGGCTTTATTACTTTTAATTTTATGACATTGTTGGCATTTTGTTACATTATAGACAGTTAATAATGTGTGTTTGTGTAACAGTGAATATGTGTGTCAGCTACATGTTCATTTTGTGGTCTGGTATATTTGTGTGTATAATCTCCAGTCCTATAATGATAGTTTTAACCTTATCCTCGATTTGTGTGTGCGTGTGTGTGTGTGTGTGTGTGTGTCTACAGATTACCAGTCTGACAGTGACAGTTTTAATCCTACTCTGTGGGAGGAGCAGAGACAACAGAGGATGACTGTGGCCTTCGACTTTGAGGACAAGAAAGAAGAAGTGGACGACTCTGGGAAGGTCAAGGTCAGCTCTTTCCTGCTCTGTGTGCCTGTCTCCCTGTCTCTGCTTTGTATTTCTGTTTCTCCAGTGTTTCCCACAGGCTGACTGTGTCAGTGCCGGGGGGCTGGGGGGGGGTATGGTCAGGACTTAAACAGCAGCAGCACTGAGTTCAGTAGAGTTTGCCTACTTGTTACCAGGGAAATATTCCAGTCTTTGCACTTCACCCATTTTCTGAATGTTGGATAGTTTTAAACATCTCCAGTAAGTTCAAAGGTCTAATCTTATTGTTCTCAAAAGTGTTAACACCTGCCACAAATTTTAGAATTTTAAGGTTCACATTAGTTTTAGTTTTTACAGTTTTGAGGGCACTGTCCTTTGATAGGACCTAATGCGAGAGATCAATTCCAACCAATTTTATCATTTTTACACGGACCACGCATTGGGACAGGTATATGTGTATGTGAGTGTGAGTGTGTGTGTGTGTGTGTGTGTGTGTGTGTGTGTGTGTGTGTGTGTGTGCGTGAGTGTGTGTAGCAGCAGAGAGGAGTGGCAGCCTGCCGCACGCAAGAGGAAATGGCAGTAAGACGGTAAAGGCTGCTATAACAACAATATATTGTTGTTATAGCAAGCTGGATATGAAATATGATTTTACCCATTTTAAATCGTAAAAAAAATCAGCATCATGCTGACACTGTCTGTGTACAAGTGTACAGGCAACTCTGTTGTTCAATCTGACCTCAAGTGTCTGAAACAATATTCAACATCATCACAATCATATTCATAAACATATTTTGCGGGCAACACTGGAGATATGATAAGTATGCTAATGGTCATCAGATTATCAGATGTAACAAATTAAGTATAGAGAGAAACCAACAACACAGGAAACAACCAACCAATTAACAACAAACAGACTGACAAAAATTTCTCCAGGGGTGGTTATAAATGAGTTAATGTCTTGAGTCTTGAGTGTCTCAAGACATTATATTAACATTTCACTAAACGACGCATACACGATTTTATAACATCCCTTTTAAATGCTCTCAATGTGCGTGTGTCTGTGTGCGTGTGCTTGCTTGCTTTTTTGTCTTTCCATGTTTCGCTCTTTGTATGTTCAACCTTGTATTTGCATTTGTATACCTGTGTCCATCTTTCCGTGCAGGTGGAGATTAACCTGAAGCGCTACCCAACACCCTACCCTGAGGACCTGAAGAACATGGTCAAGTCGGTGCAAAGTCTTGTGGGCAAGACTGTGCACGCCGGCCACGGGCACCAGCACCAGCTGAGTACAGGCACTGCCACCTCGGCGGGAACCAACATGGAACACACACACCTCAAGGAGCCATACGAGCCGCCATGGCCCCTGCCGCCTAAAGAGGTAAGGTCCACCACAAACACATGCTCGCACACACAAATATGTTTGGTGTGTTTGGCTCAAACCTACAAAAAGTGTTTGTAACAACGATGTAACAACAATTTGTAACAACGATGGTACGATGGTAATACCAATCCTCAGTGGTATAAAAAATCCTCAAAACCTTGATTTAAGGAAAAGTGGCAATAAGTTAATGGAAAAATACTCCACTTAACTTAAAAGCCCTGCATTCAGAATGCTAATTATAGAGGTATCAGCAGTAAATGTGCTTAAGTCTGAAAAGTAGTAGTAGCGATAGTAGTCATTGTGAAGATGGCTCCTTGCAGAGTGTTAAATTATTGATGCATTGACCTGTAGTAAAAAGTACAGTATTTTCTTCTGAGATACAGTGCAGAAGAAAGTATACTTACTTCAAAACTGAACTGAGGTACAGTTCTTAAGCAAATGTACTTAGTTACTTTCTGCTCCTGCTGATCCCTCACTGAAATATTGAAATATGGTTATACTTTAGATGTCATGTATTAGTGGTCACATTGGTTGTCTTTGCCATGTACACACACGTGGTTAGACCCTGGACAGAGGTAACCAGCTGCTTGCTATTCCTTTCTACTGGCAGTCATTATATCTGAAGATGGTCAGTCTACACACAGCTAGTGTGTCCAGCTTGTGTCCAAGGAAAGTAGCTATTAGCTGCTCAAAAAATTGCTTGAAGTCATCAGATGATGTCATACTCAAATTTTAGAGAGAGTGGGCAGCACTGTATGCGAAGCACTGTGATCAACAGACCGCTTTGAATCAGAGAAGCTAGGAGCGCAAACCACCCTGCAGAGTTGTAACCAAAAAATTCTCTAATTTACTTTGCATTTTCACCAAGGCATTGAGGTGGACATCAATAAATTATTCAAATGTGTGTGTGTGTGTGTGTGTGTGCCAGGTGACAGACAGAGAGATGCAGGACTTCTCTCAGGCCCAGCTAATGGATCAGGGATCAATGCATAATTCTGGCATCGACATTCCCAAGAGGAAGGACAAGGAGGAGCTGACAGAGAGCTCTGAAGTTAGTGACCTCTATACGCACACACATGCAGACACACACACACACACACACACACACACACACACACAAATATTTCAGTGCCCCAGAAATAATCAAGTGTGAGTACATAAACGCTTTAGGGTGAAGAAAAATAGCTAATTTTTCTTCTTTTCTTGGTAATCTGTTTCTCTAGGCATGAACTTAGCATGTTTAGAGACACGTGTCTGGCTGATAGGAATTTGTGTTCGTCTCTTCTCAGGACTCGATGGGCGGTTCCCCCAATGATATCCGTATCTCCGACATGAGGCCCACCCTGGTGGAGCCACCCATGTACAAACCTAAGGTGGTGCTGCTGGGCAAAGACAAGAAAGGTAGACTGCACACACACCAACACAAACACAAACGCATAAATGCACTGTTTATATACATGTACATTTACAGTACATATACACATACAGGAACATACAGAGATGCTCTGAGGCTCACATAGACTCATGCACATATATATTGGCAGATAGGCAAGTCTACACACACTCACACGCGCACACACAGAGAGTAATTTAATGCGGTCTGATGTAAAGTGCTTGGGGCATGTTGTAATAGTGTCCATTAATTAGTCATGGTGGCGAGCAGATTAATTCAGCACACCACAGAAGGAGAGAGGGAATACCATAAACCTCGATATCTGGTAGATTCTAGTCTGACGTGTTCTGCCAGGAACAAAGACATTGATTCCCCCAAAAAACTTTTATACTCATTTTGTCCAAAATTCTCAGTTTCTTCGACAAACTTAAGGCCTACAGGGTTAAAAACTGGACTCAATGCAAATGTTACTGTCCAATCAAAAATCTGTTTTTTGTTCGTGTGTTAATTCCACCAACTCAATAAAAGATTTCATCATTTTTATTCTGTAACCAACTGTACTTCTGCCTAATCCAGAACTCCCTTGGCAACTAAATTAGCCAAAGCGCCTTCATGTAATCGGCTTCTTCTTCGGGGAACTGTAAAATGACTCACTGTAAAATGATTAAAAGCTCAAAGAGCTGGTCTGTCTTGGTGAGCTTAAATTCTTAATGAAGGATCTTGTGGCAGACTTAACAAGGAGTTCTCTTTGCTTTGTTTAGTCAAGATTTAAATAGGTTTGACTTGTGAGACCGCTTGTTTGATATTAGACTGTTGCCTTTTGGAGCACCTTCACAGGACATTTGAATTTGTCCTCTCCTTTATGTTTATCTGCAGCTTCTATACATCTCTTGATGCTACTTTGTTTCCAGATTTCAGTTGAAAAACAATTTCTTGATCCTTGTGGGACCAACCAAGTTACGTAAATGTTAACTTCAAAATACTACTAGTACTACTACTATATACATGTTTCATTTCCAAGCCAAGACATTAGTCTGTGCAGTGGAAACAGTATTGCCTGAGCATAGGGTAAAAATAGTCATGAATTATTTGTCAACATACACAATAGTAAGGTTAGACTTAATGACTACGTGTAGAAAGTGGTGAGATTGTTCCAACCCTGATCAGATCATGTCAAACATAGAAACTTCAGTGAAATCCATACTCCATGGAAATATTTGGCCATTGTTATGTATTGCCTACTCCTGATTACGGCCAGACAAAAAATGTGGTAGTCTAAAAAATATGTGAGTTTACCTTTAACTTTTCTATTCAGGCATTTTCTATTAGTATTTGTTTAGGCATGTTTGAATTAGTGTTGAATATTGAAACGGCTCACTAAATGCAAAAAACGCATAACGTTTCCCTCATGGTGAACCAGAGGAGATGGTGGTCAGAGTTGAAAGTATATGAAATGTATGTTACAATGATATTCCACTTCCTGACATTACTTTGTTATTATTTTTAATATCAAAACAAGAAGGCTGGAGGTGGGATTGAAGTGTCACTTGCAAAGACACTCATAAATTTGAAATCTTATTTCTATGGTAATGATTTGGAGCAATTATGCACAAAATGCTGGAGTATGACAAATGCTGGCTCGTTCAGGGTGGTGATTAAACAGGTTGCCATGACTTTCAGCTAATATCCTTAATATTGGACCGTGATTACTCTAAGCATTTTACAGTTACCCAATGCTCCTTTACAAGAATTACAGTTAGTGCAAGTATTTGCATCATAAATCAATCATGGAGCTCTAATAGAGAATAATAAAACTTGCAAGAATATCCGAATATATATTTCACGAGACAAAAAAAGAAAGATACCTGATAGACACTTATGGTCGGATGTACTGTATGTCAGTTCAGTCATTTTATAAGTAAAGATGAACGGTCCAGTAGGATAGATTTATTAACAAATTTAGGCTTCAGTGACAGTGTAAACTGTGTCACCTTTAGCTTTAGTCTTTATATTAGCAACCAATTAACTTCCAGTATTGAGTTTAAGATTCTTTTCATTACCGATAAATGATCCGGCCCCATGAGCTTTGCAACATCCTCTTGCTGGGTTTAAGATCAACCAGCACAGCTGAGTGTTTTAAACAGCATCTAAAAACTCGTTTGTTCATGTTAGCTTTTCTCTCATTTTATCACATGCTTTGTTGCCATATATTTTATTTTTGTTTCTAAAACAGTTTCCTTAATATTTTTTTTATTGCTGCTTCTTTTATTCTGTGAAGCTCTTCTTTCAAAAGCGCTTTACAAATACATATTCACTTGCTTCCTTGCTTTATTAAAAAACACTGAGTTGTACCTTGTGACAACTCAGCTTAGTCAAATAAGCAGTTGATTTTAGTTACTTTTGGCTAACTGTCCAGGAGGCTGATTTAGCAAGGCAACAGAACCAACCAGTAATGCTAAGAGAAATGAGCTCTACCTATATCAGTTATATTACCCATGTCTATTAATTCTTATGGAGCCAGCCATGTTTTACGTTTAGAAATAAATCAGCCCAATAAATGTTAAATATGGCCACAAGAGTTTCTGTTACGTCACCCTCTATTCTTACATGAGCAATAATATAAGCCACTGTCTAGAGAGATTATGGATGATGGAGAGGATTTAGGGGGAGGAATAAAAAGCCAGTGGGAAAAGGTAGGGAGGACTTTTTGCAGACATGACTGGAGCAATTCAGTGCAAGTAGAGGGACATTCAAGAGACAGAGGTGTGACATTTTGAATGAACTGAACTCTCTCTCTGTCTCTGCCCAGAATCTACAGATGAAGAGGTGGATAAGCTCCACTGTCTGAACCACAGTGGCTCTTCAGCCACCTACTCCGACTACTCTCCCTCACAAGGCTCCTCCGGCTCCTCCAACCCGCCCGCCAACACACACTCGCACACACTCTCCCACACGCACGCACACACACCCGCCCTGCCGCCTCCTAGCAAGGAGCAGGCCCCGCAGACACACTGGACCAACAGGTACGCGCACACACACACACACACACACACACACACGCACACACACACAGGCCTGTTTCAGGTTCAATTTCATCTCCGTCCCTCACTCTGTCTCCCTCTCCAACCATCAATCATCTCTCCCTCTATTTCTCTCAATCCTCCCCCCTTCCATCTCATCTCTCCATCCTCCCTCATCCATCTTACCACTCCCTCCCTCCATCCTCTTTACAATCTCTCCATCTTTTCCTCCCTCCACATTTCTGTGTCTCTCATCTCTCTGCTCGCCCAGTCAAGGTCAGAGACACTTATTAGAATTTCACAGTTATCTGTAGGATTCTCCCTCTCTCTCTCTCTCTCTCTCTCTCTCTCTCTTTCTCTCTCTCTTTCTGTCTCCATCTTGGACTCTCTCTCTTGCTCTTTCCTCTTCTTCAAAGCTGTTCAGTCCAGTCTTCAGTGGTTTTGCTCTCCAGAGATATTCTTTAACCAGATAGATAAAGAAAGGCAGATGTAATGAGACTTGGTTCTTCCATTGATGTTGCTATGCTCTCACTGCAATACAGTGAGAATAAAGTAGATCCCTCTCACTTTTTTCCATCAAGCATTGACAGATGTCCACATGCAGGAAACCCAACTTAGCTCACGCAAGGACAACATCTTCACAATATGATATGTCATGGAAAAAACAGCTTGGGAAAGTGCTTTGAACTGTTATCAAGCATAGATGAAAACAACATGGTCGGGCAAAGATAGTACTCAATGCCAAAAACAGATGCAATGTACAATTGAAAGGCCCAGCACTAAATAATAAAGTAATGTCGCACTCATACACAGCATACTTTTCAGCTACATGCCTCCTTCAGTGGTGTGCTGATAGAGCTGATACTATAGGTATAGCTATATTTAGGTCCCAAACATTCACGGATGTCATCGCAGCAGTTATTATGGTGCCATATTGATATCAGTTTTCAACATCCTCATCTATTCAAGGTGAAAATGTCTGATAGGTTATGTGAAATTATTTGGTGCAGGGTAACCTTATGGATTGGGTCTCACTGTGTCAGTTGGCATCACAGAGTTTTCAGTTGTTGTTTTTTTTTTTACCATTTTACAGTCTTTACAGTGGAGACAAATACAAATGCTGATGCAACAAACATGACAGAAAAAAAACATACAAGGCAGACATTCAGATTTGCCCCATCATCTATTTAAAATCCACACTTTAGATGGGAATCTGGAAGCAGGGTCAACTTTGTACCCCACTGTTTTGTCTTTTTCTGTATCGCCTCAGCTTTCTGTGTTGATCTGTACAGAGACCACAGGCTTCTGTCATCATCACTTGCCACAGAAGTGTTGCATATTTTAAATAACACTTTTTTTTTCTCCATCACTGGACTAGTATAGCTGTGGTAATGTTAAAAACTGTTAAATATGTTAAATCTGCCTCCACTGGTGCAGAGGCTTATATGTAATCGTTATGTGCTATGTGTACCATATATTAGTATTTAAACCTTTTTAGCATGATATTGAAACATTTAAAGTTTGTAGTAGAGCCCATTCAGATTAAGGTCCTTATATATTCAAATGGTGTTTATATAAGCTTATGTTAAAACACTTACTTTACGTGTTAATATTTCTCTCTGCTCACTGTTTCTGTGCTTTACTAAGCTCTTAGAAGCTCCTGCGGGTTGACAGCTTAGTTTGGTATTTTTTGACATTAAAGTTGTCATTTGGAGTGCCCTGGGGTGATTGAGAGATTCTACACATCACAATCTGTGTACTTGTCGCTTTGTCTGTGTACTTGTGAAACGTCGTATTTGAGAACTGCAGGCTGCAAAGAGGGAGGATCAAGGGTTTGGTTTCAAATTGTCTGTTCAAGACTGCTCTCAGAGGCAGTGATGTCAAAAAGTGGCTGTTTGACAGACGATCACCCAGATAGAGAGAGAGGAGGAGGAAGAGACATTTAAGCTACATGTGAAGCTCACTGCCTATGACTGAATATTAATAATAAGATAGCATGTCATTTCAATCTAATTTCAATTCATTCACTGTTTTCAATGATATTTTGTATAATTTTTTGTATCGATATAGATTGGCCCAGTCGTTCCCTAAGCCCATCGACTCTAAGCCCCTGCTGTCTCAGAGAGAAACCCCTCCGTCAGGAACCCTACAGCAGCGTGGTGACCGACGCCCACTCAGCGAACCTTTTGATTGGTCCGAAGCCCCTCATTATGACAACACAGGTTTCGATGCTGAGGAGTCTCCTCTGGACACCCCGGCCCCTGCCGGTGGGCAGGGAAACCCCCCTCTGGGCTCCAAACCCCGCAGCCAGTCAACGCATGGGCGCCGCCCACTCCTCAGGCAGGAGCGAATTGTAGGAGTCCCTCTGGAGCTGGACACCCAGACACTTCCCTTCCACAGCAACCAGCGCTCCACCCCTGACAATGACACCCCAGCCCCGGCACCTCCACCTCCCCAGAACCCCTGGCAGAACTGGACCCGGACCCCCAGCCCATTCGAGGACAGAACGGCCTTTCCCTCCAAGCTGGACCTTACGCCCACTTCAAGCCCCAACCCTGATCGCAAGGACCTGGAAACAAGGTAACTGAAAGAAGCTATGTTTAAGATATCAGACATCCCTCAAATGTCTCCCAGGTAGTGCTAAAATCTTTGTGTTTATTGTTTATGCAGAAGACAGTATCTATAACAGCGGTTTCAATCATCTGCCACTGTGACCCAAGCGTTTGCAGGTTTTCATTCCAGCCAAACACTAAACATACAGAATCTTATCTCACCGAATAGTTGTCCCTCTAGTTGTTAATCAGTAAAATCAGCTGCTGCAGTGTTGAAAACCTGAAAACGATTGATTTCAATCTATGGATTGATTGCGAATAACACTCTAAAATACTGACCTGTGGTCAGTGAGCCTAACATAAATTTTGGCATTTTCAGTCCTATCTACATCCACATCTGCACTTATTTATGACTTGCTAGCAAAATTCACAGTGTTAATCTGTTATATCGGTTCTCTTATATTTGTACATTTTGGAGAAAGTCTGCCTGTATGACCCTGCTTGACTGCACTTTGTTTTCAACTCCTAATACTATGCCTGACTAATATTATGACCCTTATGTGTGTTTTGCTCTTAGTATTATGACACTTGTCAACCATTACTTGTTTTCTGCCATTAAAACTATCACAATGTCTGACCTCTGCTTGCTTTCTGGCCCTAGCATCTTGATGCTGTTTGACCTTTCTCTGTTTTCTGCTTATGGCGATGCCTGACCCTTCCTTGTGTTCTACTTCTAGGCTGGAACAAGGGGCAGGGCCTTTGCCTGGCAACTGGAGTTACCATGACAATCAGGGGGAGCAGAACAGGAAGGAGCAGCTGGGTGTCGGCGGGGGCAACAAAGTAACCGTGGTAATGAGTAAGAGCTCGGACCGTCTGTCCCCCATGATGAAGGAGATGAGGTCCAAGTTTAAGAAGTCACAGAGCATTGACGAGATTGACATGGGCTCCTACAAGGTCTACAGGTTGGTGTTTTATCATCATTATTTTTTATTTATTTATTTATTTTAGTAGTAGTAGTAGTAGCAGCATTTATTTATTATTCATTATTTATTTATTTTTTGATACTTGTGGTAGTATCAGCAGTATTATCACTATATTTTTGTTTTCGGTAACAATATTGATATAATATTATTGCCGAATAATATTGTATAATATAATATAATAATTATTATGTGATTGTACAGGAGATTAATTTAGCAGGGTTGTTTATTTCATTCATTCATTTGTTCATTCATTGAATCATTTTATTTTATTTATTATTATTATTATACCACCTATAGCACAGGTATTTTTTTTACCTCAACATTCTCATGCATGGGAGCATTTGATTGTTTTTCGCCTGATTATTATTCTTGTCGTTGTCTCAGTGTCTAAGATGAGCCACAGTTCACTCTTGCTGTTGTCTTTGCTGCAGTATTCCCATGGACAGTTACAGCTCATCCATTGAGCAGCAGACCAGTTTGGACCGTTCAGAACTGCCTGGTTCTCTAGAGCAGACCAATATGGCCCGATCCCAGTCTGCTCCCATGTTAGATGATGATCTGGGCTTCCCAGGAAACAACCACAACCAGTCAGGACAGAGTCAAAAACCTGTCATCCCGCAGAAGGCCTACCACTTTGACCAGAACTACAACCCCCAGGTTAACAGCTCTAGTCTTTCTCTATGAAAAAATAGCAGTAATGAGAGAGATGGAGAGATAGAGGACCGAGTGAAGGAGGGAGAGAGTGAGACAGGAAGAGAATGAACTAGTTTCATATGAACGCAAATGAAATATGAATTTATTAAGAATTAAGACAAGCAGTATTTTATAGCTCACACCAATGTGTTTTTTCCCATAGCTTTCACCTATCATATGGGCATAAAATTTTACTCAAAAAGAACAACAGGATACAAAACTGGAGTGACAGTTTTTACATGACAGCAGCACCTATAAGCTTTCATGATCTGAACTGATTCCCATTTTAACCAATCAGGTGACCATTGACCGCCGGGCCCCTCCTCCATTTCCCAACACACCGGATTATGTCCAATCAGGGAAGGCCTTGGATTATGTCAGCCAGCCCGGGAAGACTTTACCCAAGGACTTGGTGAGCCCTCGTTACCGTGCGTACCCGCCATTGGAGATGTTTTCCTTCCCCCAACCACCTATCAACCAGGAGGGCCCGTCCAACCAGCTGCAACAGCCAACCCCATCACAGCGCTCCAGGCCAGGTTTTCTGAGGAGAGCAGATTCACTGGTGAGCTCTACAGAGCTAGCGCTGTTCCGCAGAGTCCATGAAGCCCAGCAGGAGGCACTGCAAGATACTCAGTACAGACAGCAGGTAAGGATTCGGTGTGTGGAGGGCGGTTTACATGTGCGTGCGTATGCTAACCTGTGTGTATGTTGTGTATGTGTGTAAGTTATGCTTGCTTCGTGGTGTATGTATATGTGTGAAAGAAAAGAGAATAATCATTCAAGAACAGGGCTCACAGATTTCAGTCCTGTGATCTTAGACATTTAATCAATATGGGGAAAAAAGTTTAAAGAAATGAAGAAACTCTGTAGTAGATAACAATGGAAATGCATTTGTCAAATAAGTGATGACACAGCATTGTTTGTAATAAAAGGCATTCTGTTCACCATGGCGTCTCGGATGGCATATGCATTGTTTCCATTTATATATTTGTTACATGGCCATTAGTTTGTGCATTAGGATATTACCAAGCACATTTCCTTGTTTTTGTCTTTTTACATCATAAATTATTGCCAGAATTAGCGTACAAATACAAGAAATACAATATAACAAGTGACCTAATACTAATCAGTTCTTGAAAGACGTTCCATTTTCTTGTGGCTGTCTTCTCTGACTACACTGCTTCCTACAGTTAGGAAGCCTATTTATTTGCTTTCCCCCAAACGATGGAAAGACATTAAATTTGCATTTTATTTTTAGCAACATTTCCAAACATTGCTCAAAGTTTGCTTGACAGCTGGCTGGAAATATAACAAATGACATCAGCAAGGCGCAAAATCTAGAACTCCTTCAGTGACAGCAAATTGGAGATTCACTTTTTCCAGCTGATGGAAAGTTTGAGTGTTTTCTACACACTGATATCACCATTATTTCATTTAATCCTCTCCTCTCCTCTCCTCTTCTCTTAGGCTGACCCTCCTCTCTATGGTCGGTCTCTTGCCTACTCCACCCTCATGGAGCACTCTGCTATGACCAACATGGCTGACAGCCAGAGCCAAGTGTTGCACAACAAGAGGAATGGTCGTTACGATGATGACTTCCCCACCTACCAAGAGCAGAAGAAGCCCATGATTGGTTACCCAACAAAGAGCCTGACTCAGCGCCGCCCCCTGTCTGCCAGGAGCTATAGTACAGAGACCTACGGAGCATCTCAGGTAGACATCTATCTGTTTTTACAGTCAAATAGAACAACAATTAGAACAGCAGAGAAAAGGGTAGCATTTGAACCAAAATAAAATAATAATAATAGTTAATAGTATTATTAATAATAGTACTACTACTACTACTACTACTACTACATAATAATAATAATAATAAGAATAATAAGAATAATATCATTATCTTTATTATTATTATAATCATTATCATTATTATTGTTTACTTTTTTGTTAAATAAATATAAGTAAATATAATAGCAATTGATTTTAGGCTACTTCTTCTGAAACCTTCAGCTTTTGACCCCTTTTCTTGCACTTCAAAACAAATACAATGGGGAATGTGATCATAATTTAAAATAAACAAACAAACAGACAAAAAAAGAACATAAAGTACATTTTGTGCTACACTGGCATCTTTAAATCAGAGGTGTCACAATAAAGTTCAACTCTCATTTCCTTGGTGGTCCATATGAAATATTAAACCTATGTCCTCAGGCCCGTCCAGTGTCAGCTCGTCCCACCATGGCTGCCCTGCTGGAGAAGATGCCCCCTGATTATACCCTGGCAACATGCCCTGAGAAACCGACTGATGACACCATCAAAATAAGACCTGTCGTACAGCAGAAGCCTGAAGACATCACCTCCAAGATGCCTGCAGATTGGAGGCAACAGTTGCTCAGGCACATAGAGGCCAAACGATTGGACAGGGTACGTCAAATACTGCAGATGCACCGACAAAAGAAACGCACTCACACACACACTCACAGCATTCCGAAGCCCTCCCTGTCTGCATCTGTGTGAGTCTGTGTTGTAAGGTTGACCAGATGTGTGTCTGGCTGCATGTGTGTCCACCCTACACTGTCCCTCTGTGAGCCTGACCTACTGCACACACTTCTGTGGATATGTGCTGAGGAAGTAAGTGTCCTCAAATATGACACAAAAACATCTACATTTTGTAAAGTAATTTGATCTTGTGTTGAGTCTCAAAATGTTTCTTGAGACAAGCGAAAAATCAGTAAAGAGGGTGAGATAATTTCGGTTCTCATTCCAGTTTAGCTTGTTGCAAGACTGAATTCAAAACTGTCTTGAAACAAATGAGGTGACCTGCCCTTCTTCCGAGACAGTCTTAGCAACAAGCATAATTGCAGATGCATTTGAATGTGGCATTGATAATGAGTTTCTGACTTTTCTCATTTTTTCACTTGTTAAAGAAATAAAACACAAGATATTTAGAGCCAACACAAGATTGAATCACTTGTTAAAGGATATAATGCAATATGACAGTTACAATCAATGTATTAACACTGACAGGGGAAGCAGGGCTGTCTTTAAGTTTCAACCAAATGCTTAAATTGAAAATGCACCTTGTAAAACAATTCAAGTTATTCACTTATTCCAAATTCACTTATGTTATTCATATGATCTTGGGACAATTTGGTCTCATTTTTTAACATGAACAGCTCAACAAGAGAGCCACGGCTGTGGTCTGGGATGCTATTAACAGATTTTATCAGATTTAACAGTTCTTTCTGCATGAACATAACGTGAAAAAGCAAGTTATCCAATGCCAACTTTATTTAAGTTGCTACTCAGCTGATGACAATCTGCATTATGTTGTAGAATAGATTACATGAATGGACAATAGATACATGCAGGTAGATAGCATGTATCACTGATTCGGGTTTTTGTGTTTTTTTGTGGCCATTATTAAGTTAAGGCTACCTATATTGGCTATTTTGATAGAGGCAGAGGAGCCATTCAGCTCTCTATATAGAAATTAAATCTCTTCTTCATCAGATGGTGCTCCAAGTCATAGGACTGGACGATATGGCCAAAATATCATACCACAATATTATTCATATTTTTGATGGTATTTAATATTCCAGTACCACTCACACTTTACAAAAAGTATCAAAATGGTACTAAATTCCACTTTTAATGTGAACATTAACACTGAACATGATTCAAAACATGAAGTAACAAAAGAGATTGATTTGCATTACATATGCATTGCAAAGCTTTTATAATAATGCTGCAATGTGCAATTTTAATATCCATTTTGCAATGTGCATTTTAAATATTATATTATTAATTAATAAAAAGCAATAAAATACCATCGGAACTGGTGTTGTAAAAACACACTCTTGTGTGTAAAGTCATGCCGGTATTTAAAAGAAGGTGTATCACTCAATCCTAGTTATTTGTGCTCCTCTTAAAAAAACGGGACCTTTAAGGCACAGCATCTTTTCCAAAGAAGCTACTCTCTGTGGCCAATACACATTGATTTTAAAATAAAGAAGGTGGTTGCAGGTTTGAGGAAAGCTGAATCATGAAAACTTGCCCAAGGTTCTCAGATTTCTAGCCATAGGAGGAAGTTTGGCCATTCAAAATATTGATTAAGTTGTCCATGATCATAGGAATAACATGTTAATTCTGTTTTTGGTGGTTTTCCTCTTTAAGATTGCTATAGACACCATATGGTCCTCCAGGTCCGTCCTATCATGCAACACGCATCCACCCTGTTCAATATGGAAAGAGTGGGCGTTGATGCTTTGCACTGTGGACGGTCTTCAAAAACAGTCCTGCATTAACAACATCATCCATCCATATGTAGAACTCTGATAATTCTAATATTAACAAAGCCAGGGATTGGGCTTATTGTCTGTTTTAGTAATCATATATGTTACTACTGAAGTACTATGCAAACTAATATACTAATGTGCTAACTTATGTAAGACATGAATTTATCCACCAGTTGTTGCCTGTATGACGCAATGTTCTCTGTGTGTACTGATCGATCACTAGCTAACATTTCTCTGTGCTTTCAGCAACTCTGCACTGTTGTTGTTGTTATTGGTGTTATTGCTGTTTGTTTGTTTGTTTGTTTGTGGAGCTCACAGTGTGATGTCGCCATGCTGCAGCCCGCTGTGTAGGCTCCGCCCCTCTCCCCTCCACATTCACCCATGTCATGTGATGTTGTCTCCTCCAATCAGAGTGGTGTCCTAAAGCACAACACGCTCACGCTGGGCATGCTCTGTCAGGGCGGGGGTCACGGCCAGGGGCGCAGCAGCACTTTGAACTTTAACCTTTACAATAACACTAAGCATGAGCCCCCTGCTGGCCACTGGCTGCCACTACCTCCACCTCCGTCTGCTAACTCCGTGAGTATCACACTATTAACATGGAACCCCTGGTACTGCTGTTATTACTTTACGGACATGTGATTACCACTAGGCCTAGCACTACCTTTAACCAAAGTATGAAACCCTTGCTGCTTAGTGGTGTCCAGTCTAAAGCTGCAGTCTAAACTTGTGAACATTAATGAACTTATTCTGGCGTGATGTTGAGATACCAAGATCTCAACAGGGGTCAGTGTCACATTTAAAGCAAAACTGAATCTTGGAAGTGTTGGCCTGGACGTGATCTGAGTCCACATGATGGTGAAATATCCTCATTAGTTGCACCATGCTCCCCCTGGCTACTAACCCAGAGTAATGTATTTGTATCACTTAAGTCGCTTCCATAGTGCCGCAAAACAGGTCCTAAAATAACACTTATAGCATATAAATGAATGCAAACAAAGTAGATGATGCCGATATGAAAAAATAACAAGTCCTGGTATCCATTTTTGGAGGAAATTAAATGTCTCTTTTCTTGTAATTTTTCTATTTGGATTGAAAAGTAGATGTGGCAGATAGCGTCTGTAGGTAACGTCATAATACTGAAACAGTACACTGTATTTACTGGGATTTGCTGGGTTTTTTTTTTTTTATTATTTTCGTCACCATGTGGGCTCATTATGTCCAGGCAACTGTATTTTGCCTTAACCTCAAGTGTAAATACAACCTATACATGAATTCTGATAAGTCAGGATTGGATAGGGGAAAAAAGCCTGCCCTCAATCACTTTGTGAATTTTGAAAAATCTTCCAAGGTGATTGTAATAAGATGGACTGAATGAACCAGCTCACCAGACAGACAGCTGTCTCCTGAAGTACAGCTCTGTGCTCTGTGTGTCTGCCTCTATGTGGTCTGACACATGGTGCTGTGTGGCATCGTGTTTGCTCCACAGTAAGCCAGGTTTTGTCCCCACAAAAAATAAATATATTGAATTTATTATGACCGTTAGATTGGAGCTGCAGTGATGGCAGCAGTGAAGCTTAACACAGGGTTGGTTAAGTTGCCACCATACTGCTACATCAGCTGGCTTGTTTTTTTTCTTTGTTTGTGTGATTGTTTTTTAGCAGGTAAGCATTACTTGATATCACACAATGCAATCTGAAATAATAGTATTTAACTATAAAGGTTGGGTGTTGTTGTAGTACCTGTTATGTAGAATAAATAACAAAAGAAAAATGCACAAGATTGCAAAAGGTTGAATGCACTGGAAACATTTGCAAATAAGAAGACGCTGTGGCCATAGTTGGTGGGTGCAATGACAATGTCCTTGTTTTGTTTTGTTTTTAAGTTTTTAGTCAACTTCATTTAAATGGCATCACCTGCATCAACCTTTAGCCCATGTTAACTGTAACACTGCAACACAGCGTTGTTTTGTTACAGTGATGAGGGAAAATTTGCATACCATTACACCCTTATAAGACTTAGTATGAGACCTTAGTCATGACAGTTAATGTAATCAGGTCAAAGGCTGAAACATACAAGTGTGACATATAACCAGTGATAAAAGATCACTCTAATGTAATGGTTCCTCTGTGTGTGTGTGTGTGTGTGTCTCTCTCTCTCTCTCTCTCTCAGACCCCCTCTCAGCAGGGTGCCATGCTGGATAATGACCAGGAGGGGGGGTCAATAAGCAGCCAGTGGGCTCCCTACTCACTTGGCAGGAGGGACGTCCCACCTGACAACATCATCAAAAAGGTTGGCAAAAATCCTGGGTGTTGTTGTTGTTAGAACCTGTTTATCCCATTTTTGTCCGTACTACTTTACAGGGACAACTAACATACTCTACCAGCCTCCAGTTCCATTTTTTATTCAGTCTTCTTTATTTCAGCACTCAGGAGGCTTTTGGCTACATATGGCAACATAACTTTAGAGTTTGGGGTTTAGCAGAGTGTTTTATAGTTTTAATTTTCTAGAGATTTTTCGAGGTATGCTGTTTTTGTGGTTTAAGTGTCAGATTTTGTGCCTGGCCTGAATGTTTAGACCAGTTAGGCACTCAAGGCAGGAGGGAAGGAAAGAACAGAAGGAAATAAAGAATGAAGAACCTTGTTAATGCAACTGAAAAAAAATGTACAGCATCCACCCCTCTTGTGTGGGTACAAGTGTGTGCTAAAATTTAGGAATATTCCATTTCCCTAACTCTTGTTCCCTCTTTCTACAGGGTGGCCATCCCCACAACCCCTCCCACCAATCACACAACACCATGATCGTCACTTCCTCCTCCTCGGCTACTCCTCCTCATCGTGTGGTTGTACAGCAGGGCTATGACAGCGGGATGATGAGCAAGGTTCAATACCAGTCAGGCATGGTCATGTCCGTTTCTCCCTCTGGGGGGTCGGGGCAGTATCAAGGCACCCTGCCTCAAGGTAACTGGTGTGCGTTTGTGAGTGAGTGAATGCAATTAAATACATCACATTACCTGCTATGCTGCTGCCGCTTGCCCCTAAATGACCTTTAAACTGTAAAACGCTCATTAATAATGACAGCCAAGTCCACCTCGAGATGGTGGTCTCAGTACACTTCCAAATGAAATCAGAAAGAACCCAACAACCTAGCCATGAAAGAACTTGTTTTGACATGTAAAATGTGTCCACGTCTATAAAACCACCAAACTAAGCTTACCTGATGTGTCTTCTGAGAAGGAACTGTTGATTGAAAATGTTTCTGTTTCAAAAGCTGAAATTTAAGGCAAGTGCAACATTGTTACAAATTGGTTCCTGTTTGAGACCAAGGCAAACGAACTACAAGTGTGAAAACGCTCCTAAATTTGTCTTCAGAACCTGTAGAAGCCCTGTTTTCAAGAACTGTGTTTAACACAGTATGTCTAATACTGGGAACCTGCAAATTAATAAATCACATAACGCATTATTTAAGAGAGAGTGTTGTTTTTGTTTTCATGTCCAGCCCTGGCCCTGCCTGCCCCCAGCCAGCCTTACCCCAGTACCGGCCTGTCCATGGCCCTCTCTCCCTCTGGGAACCAGCCACAGTACAACCCCCACACCTCCCACTCCTCCCATCAGCCAGCTCTGCCAGCCACTAATCCCCAGTACCACGGCAACCAGGGCATGGGCCATAGCAACCAGGTTGGCATGACGACCCACACCAACCCACGGCCCCAGAGCGCTCGCTGCCTCCTGCAGACTAAAGGCCAGAAGAGCATGGATGGTTTCCAGGAACAGGTATCTGGCTGTCTGTCTGCCTGTAGAGGCTTTGTAGTTTACCACAGCTGACGCCACCTTGAAGGTCCATTTGAAGTGCATTCAGTGATGTGATCAGTAAAGGTGAATTTGTTTGCGATTGTTGGTTAATGTGTTCATGTGTGTTAATGTATTGCCTATGTGCAAGGGTTCAACCAAAACAAGTTCTCCCACCAACACCAGGGCACTGTGGGCTTAGCACTGCCCAAGACGATTGTGATTGGTTTAAAGAAATGCAAACAAGCCAGAGTGTTTTTTCCCCTATAGCAGATTGATAATAATAGGTCCAGCCAGACCAGAGGAGATAGGCCTGGCTATGCTATGCTGTTCAGTACATGCCATTAGCCACTGGGCGAATCAGAAATGTTAATGGTTGTGACATGTAACCTATAGATTTCACTGTTTCTTCTTTGTGTATTCTCTCTCTCTCTCTCTCTCTCTCTCTCTCTCTCTCTCTCTCTCTCTCTCTCTCTCCCTCTGTCTCTCTTTCTCTCTAGCTGTGTGTGAGGATAGAGAAGAACCCTGGTCTTGGTTTCAGTATCTCTGGTGGCATCAGTGGCCAGGGGAACCCCTTCAAGCCCTCCGACATGGTACGACCCGACCTGGCCTACCAGTCAATCGCGGCCTCCCTGGCTTTACCTCAGAATTTCCATGGAAACTGCTGCTCATTACCGTAGTGTTTTGTCTTTCTGTCTGTCTGTATGTGGGGCAGCAGTTGACTTGATTAACTTTGAGTCTATAATAGAGGATGTTGCACTACAGACCGGTGGAAAACAGAAAAAGAAAGAAAAAAAAGCCTGAGGTGTACTAGATTGCACTAGTTTCCACATGGTATCCATTCCAGTCCAAACATTGGACTATTAACCTGTTAGCTTGTTAGCCTATCAGGGCAGGAGAGAGGATGCTAGAGCAATACATTATACCAGAGTTTGACAAACCTGTCTTGTTTTTAGTGTTTTGGAGCTGGTAGATTATACATAGATAGATTTATGTATGCACACAGTATAAATAGTTAATGTTTTTTTTTGTAACTCATTTCAAGTGCTACATTTGTCTTGACAGTGTTCACATCACTGTCACTGTCAAGTCCCTTGGAATACAAATTAACCTTGACTGCCCCAAATATTTCAATATTTTAGATTTAGATGCCCACATGCCAAAATGATGACTTTCTGTAAGATTTGCCAAACTCTTTTATCATTTCTAACTCTGAGTCTGACTGATTCTCTCAGCGTGCTGAGAGCCCGTTGGGGTCGCAGTTCCCCCAGGCCTCCTGCACATGGCAATCTGTCCTAGAAACAGCCTGCTATCGTCGGTCCAAAGGACCTAGGCTGCTAGCAGAGCTCTGACAGCTATTTTAGGAAGGCTGGTTGGTTCTGGGACACAGTGGCTGATTTTAGATGTTCAGAACTTTGGTCTGGGGACGGGAATGATGGCAGATTTCACTGTCTGTTTATCAAATGCTAAGTAACCAACTAACCGGCTCACCTTGAAGTAAAAAGACCCCAAGAACAAGTATTTGTCAGTATCTTATATTGTGTATGTGAAAATGTACTGATTGTGTACATGATGTGACACTGATGAATTAGTTGTTCACTTGAGTGAGAGACCGTCAAGTAAAGTTGGATACAGATATCAATGAAGTATTGATCTATATATTTATGAAAAACCGTGAGCTGAAAAAATGGAACCCGACAACTCTGCAGATAGGCTGAATTCAGAGTGTGTCTTTTCTATTGATGAGTAAGAACATCATTCAGTGGTGAATTCACTGGTTGTTTAATCATTCCCATGTCTGCTTCTAGCCTTGAAGCTTCCACCAGCTGCAGTTTGTCGGTTACTGATGCCACGTCACAACACAGGCAGCAAATGGACTCAAAGTAGATGAGCAGTTTTGCCAGAAATTCTGACAGGTGTATTTCCAGTTACCTGCCTCTTTTCCTGATGCAAACCATTTTTACTGCCCCTCATTAGTATGAGATCAACAAATAGCCCACACATCGCAAACTTCAAACAATTGATTATATGACATAGACTATACAATCCTATGAAAGATAAGAGAGTTTGAATGAATCTGTCCATGTTACTGAAGATGGATGGGTGGTACATTAAAGTATTTCACTTTAATGTAACTTTCAAATATACTTAGTGATGATGACAGTCTAGGTAAGCTAATGTTTGAGATCACTTCATGAACTCAAGGAGGCATGTAAGCCAAAAAATTGTAGCTTGAACAATGACACTACCATTTTTTACTTTACATGAAGTTTGGATTTTAAGCTCTAAAGCGTTTTGTGATGTTATTGACTGTCTCTGGTGTGTCTGGCTCTCTCCTCATCCCTTGAGGACTACGATGATCACACAGGTTCACTCTCTTATTGCATTCTTTCAGCCATTATTTAATCATTTAAATTTAAGCACACCAGGCAGATTCAAAGTCCCTTCTACAGAAACCTGGCCAAGAAATCAATTCCTCTGACTTTCCTTTTATATCCTTTCCTGGTCCCCTTGCTCCCTTCCCTGTGAATCTGTTTCCTTTCTACTACACATATCAGGCAGCCTGCTGTAACATTTAAAGGGGGTTTTCATGTTTTATCTATAGCAGTTTTTCAAAGGGGAATATCAATATTTTTGCATATTTTAGCCCATTTACTACACTGCACTGTATACCCTACATGACTACAGTCCATTTTCCAGATAATACCATGTTTTACTTTAGATTTTTAAATATTTACTAAACTTCCTTTTTTTCCATTTCGTTATTCAGTTGATAAACCTACCTTGAAATTCTCTGCTGCTCTGGCTAATATCTGTGCCAGGATTTGTGAGTCATGGACAGTTGGATTTAGTTTGTAAAACAATATTTCTTCAAGGTGAATACAACAGAGAAGACTGGTGCATTCATGTTCCATTGATCAATTGGAAAAACAATTAGCCAGACTGACTATCAAAACATTTTTAAAGCAAAAAGGAGCCAAATCCACATAATCAGTCTCACAGTGGCCACGTGCTTATTGTTTGTCTTCTTGGTTTGATGTTTCAACCAATTAGCATATCAGTGCAATCTTATTTGGTGATCTACTTTGAAAGCTTTGAAAGTTGAGCTTTACCCCAGTATGGCAACACACTAGAAGAGATGTATGCTTTTCAAATCAGTGACTAAATTACCACACAACACTAAACTGACTCCAACAAAAATAAACCCAAGATAATCACCGTGAAGGATTACCTATCTCCAGCAAGTTTCAGATCTCTGCAAGTTGACTTTCAAACCATTTTGAAATAAATGTAAAAGAATGGGTGTCAGGAGGGTGGAAAAAAAATGGATTCAGACACCTAAAAAGAAAGCAAAGTGAATGTGAACTGGAGTAAATAAGCTAAAACATGCAAAAATACCAGAATCGTCCTTTGACTTGGGTCAATGCATCAGCAGAAATAATGTCTACACACCAAACACAGGCCTCTTTGGTTCTCTCTGAGTTGTCTTTTTGGTCTGGTTATGAGGACTCAGCTTGGTTTATCCAACCTTTATACTCCATCTTTACCTGCATGTATGACAGTTTCATTCACAATAAAAATGCTAGGGTGAGGAATACAGGTAAAATTGTTTTGTGTGCCCTTGAATCTAAAGAAAGGGAGACTCAAGGGTTTATTTCACAGAGCTGGAATTGAAGTAGTTAAAAGGACCGTATATCAAAACAGCTTGAGTGATAAATTATACATCTATGGTTTTGATCCCTGGAGCCAACTAAAGACAAGACTGTTCCACGGCTCTGTGGCTTCCTCTAGTGGCCATTTCTTTGTTTACACCCTGCTAGTTACACTGCTTCACTCAGGCTCACGCTTTGAAAGTGTATCGCGATTATCTCAGCCACAGAGTATCCACGGATTCAGATATATTGATTTCTAATAGCAACACAATCCAACACAATGTCCATCCTAATTCGAACAAACAACTTCTGCCTCTTAAATTAGTCTTGATCGTTTCATCAAAGCCTTTATGAGTAAAAGGAGAGGAAATCCTGTCATTTCAGTTCAGTTTGTTTACACCAGATCATACTGAAGGAAGATGTGAGGAAGACAGAAGGAGGAAGGAAAAAATGGAAACTGTGAAGGAAGTCAACAACATACAGTAGTGTATGTGAGAATGGGAACAAGGAGACATGAGGGAGGGGATGAGCAGTGGAAGGATAGCCATGGAACCAGAATGGATAGAAATATGGCTGCCAAATGTCTCTGTGAAGTTTTACAGTGGCAAAAGCATCTTTTGATGAGAGATTCATATTTAGTTAGCAATAATACATCTGTTGATGTCTAATATTTTTCATTTGAGGAATTCTCTCTTAATTTTCCAACTTTGTCTTTGATTAAAACAACATTTTTGGAAAATTAAATATGTACATTTGTTGTTAAACTTACACATGGGGTACAAAATTTCTAAATCTATTTGAATTTGTAAGTCTTATACAATCTGTATCATCTATCTACTTGGAAACTTTGTCATACAATTGATCTTTTAATGACTTCTGACTTGCCTCATCATCTGTCTGATCATCATGGTGTTGTTTTTTTTAATGTTTCCTGTTTTTCTCCTACCAAGATCTCATCAAATTGCCCACAGTCTCGTATCATTAACTATAACTGCAATGAAAAGGCTTTTATAATGAACTGTGGTCTGTCAGAATCCATTACAGAAGAGTCTACTGCCAAAATTTGGAAGGCAAACCAGGCTCTGAACAAATTAATCAGCGATACTATCATAGCATAATGAGAGCAATAACAATTTATATATTAAATGGAAATGTATAAAAATGGCCCTTCAGTTTATATTAAAATAGTTTTTACAGTTTGTTAACCACATTTTGTCAGCCAGGCTGTTTCAGAGTTGAGTCACAGTTTGTTCTCGTCTGTTCTTCTTGGACAGTTGAAATAGCCATGTTCCTGAATTTAAGAATATATTTTGTTCAAGGAAAATTAAAAGCTTCACTTTATAACCTGGGCTCAAGCCAATAATTGCTTTTAAAGTAAATAGTAAAATCTGAAAATCATTTGTAAAACAACCAGATGTCAATATTAGGTCATTAAAATGGGAGTTATGTGATCCTTTCTCTCATTTTAAGTTACTGTAAAAGCCCAGCTGTGGCTCAGATGCAGACAAGAAAGATTTTCACAGCAACACAGATGAGATCATGTTCTTTTCATCTGAACCAACAGAGATTGCTGTGGTACACCAGAAAGAGCTCTTTGTACCCATTATAGATCTGTGTGAGCCCTCTCTTGAGGCCTGATAACATGCAGGATAACCTAGCCAAACATGTCAGGCATGAAGAAATCTGTGTAAACTGTGTTTCACACTGCATCTGACACTGGTACATTGGCTTTTTACAAAGAAACCATCCTAGTGAAAAACATGTTATCAAGTCACTTTGACTTATTATATTGACATGGCTTTTACATATTAGCATCTTCTTAGCCTTTGAAGACAGAAGACAGGATTTTTAAGGAGCAGAAAATGGATTTTTGTGTAGATCGGGGTCGGGAGAGGATGAAAATCTAATTTTCTGTTCCTGGTGATGTTAGATCTTGAGTCTTGATCTGTGAAGTTTGATCCTTAGCAGAGGCTCTGGCTAGTGCCTCTGTCTGTGGACATGTTGTCAAGAAGAAAACACACTTTTCAGCTGACATCATTCCTAGAATGTACAGTTTACATGTTGTCAGTGAGCTGCAAAAACTTCATATCTTCAGCATTGCCTTTTTGCTGACATTGAAGCTTACATCAACCCCTTGTGTAGAAAACCAAGAAAAAAACATTGGTAATCATTGTTTGCAACATTTTAAACAATGTTTGCATACTATGGGAAAGTGAAGCATTTTTCCTCAGTGCCAGAAAAGCTAAATTATCATGGAGATTGAAGATTTTTGCAGCTTTGTGTGTAACTGCTTAATATTATGTAAATGTTGGATTGTTATGACTAACAAACACTGCTAACAAATGCTTCTATATTATACAGTGAGCTCCATATGCGTGTTGACAGTGACATTTGTTTAGTCTTCTATATTGGATAACCAGGTAAAAAATATTAGCCCTCACTGGACATTTCTCCTCCATCCCAGGATGCTTACATTTTTTGCACACATTAAAATAACATTAGATAAAAATCATTTGCCACACTCTCATAAATTGCATCCTTGTGTGATTTCCCATCCAAAGTACAAGGATTATGGAGTCACAAAAATAAAGCAGTGTTCCACTGTGTACTCTTATGAAGCTCACTGTATAAATGCTTACTGTTGCAGCATATAGAAACTGAGCTAATTCCTCTAACACATACATCTTAAACGTACAATATATGTTTGTTCTTGTAATCACCCATGTACTACAGTATGTAACTGCTAAAGCACTGTCACTTCTGCATTGTATTGTACTCGGTTAACCGGTATCACTTCTCTATGCTACATATTTATCTGTTGAGCTGCTATCACTATTCTGTGTTCAACATGTGCACACCCTGTTGAACCATGTTCAGTTGATACAGCCGCATCGTCTTACACTTTCTGTGTTCCAAAAAAACATCTTTCAGCACTCGGTGAAAAGATGTTGGTGTTTTTACAATCTCTGCCTTGGGTTATTAAGGGAAAACATGGTGGGTGGGAATTTCTTCTGCCCTCCCTGCTGCTACCCACTTCTTTCCCCTAGACAGTATCCATCCTTATGGTCGGGTATTTTCTATTCTTCTATTCTTCCAACCCCTACCTCTACTCCCCACCTAATGCCTATCATTGAAATTAAAAGACAAATCATTGTTATATGTATGATTCATGTCTGGGGATTTATCCATTACCTACTTAAATATATACAGTGCAATAGAAATACAATTAAGTAAAAGCCAAGGATTTTGACAGTTGGATACTGGCAAAACAAACTTAAAGTGACTCAAATCCAATCATCATACATTATTAGTTTTATTGCCAACAGTATGTTTGCATGCAACTCCAAATTCAGAGCATTACCTGAACCTCACAGTCCTTACTTCTGACTTGGCAGAACTATGCATAGTTTTTTAGGGGGGGGATTTGAGACTGAGAATGAGAAAGGCAAAGATTCTAAACCATCGTGTCCCTGTGTTGTCCTAACGGTGTATCATTTTGACTTATAGGGTATCTTTGTTACTAGGGTACAGCATGATGGGCCCGCCGCCTCCGCTCTGCAGCCCGGAGACAAGATACTGCAGGTAACACACGCTCACTTACCACAGTGACCCCTCCCCCTGCCCCCGCCCTACCCTTTTCCTATCATCCTGCACAGAGAGACGGGCCATTCAGCAGGAGAAAACAGGAAGTCAGGTACCCTCCAGCTGCTAAATTTAATGCACACAGCAACGCAAAGTATTTGATTAGCCGCACCAGTCAACTTGCTGGGCAACTACGATCAGCTTACAGGAGTGTACCAGACTTGTATATTCTTCTGCCTTTATCTGCCTCTCTGTGTGTATCTATTGGTCAAACTCCAGTCCTCTCTCCAACTCTCTGATTGTATGTTGGTCTTTCAGTGCCAGTGTAGAAGAGTTGGCCTTCAGTCGTTAGGAACTTTCCACACTGCATACAGCATATTGCAGTTAGCAGGAATATTACTCTATTCAAATTAGAATTCAAACCACCCCACACACACATTCCACCACATTTAGAAAATAGCCCCTTTAGAACCCCCCCCCC
>OMLF01048718.1:0-31521 GCA_900302615.1 Holocentrus rufus | reverse complement strand
GGACACCCCGGCAAAATGGGGAATATTTTAATTTCACTATAATTTAAATAGGAATTACCTCATTAATGTGTGTGGCTATTTACCACTATTAATTTTACAGTGAGGACAGTTATGCAGTTCAATGCTGAGCACGCCAAAATCTTCCATAGGCAATCTGATTCAATGTTGTTGAGAAGCTCTATTTGTGTCATGAAAGCCACTGAATTCAACTATTCAACCACATCTCATGGATGCTGGGGGGGTGGAAAAATCAATAAAAGGAGGACAGACATTCCCTAATTTGCCCACAGTGGGATCAATAAAGTTCTCTTATCAGAGGTTGCTGGTAGAGAAACCCTATATTTGTCCATCCAGATGTGCCTTAGCCACGTGTCTGAGCCACGTTGAGTCCATCTGTCCTCAGAGGTGATTTAGCGCTGCTCGCACCCCACCCCTCTCATCATCTCTCTCTCTCTCTCTCTCACACACACACACACACACACCATTGACAATTATCACAGCACAGCATTATTTCATATCAGGAATGCTGCTGAAATTTGAAGTGCTTCATGTATGTGGTCAGAGTTCCTGATTTACATGAACACAGAATGCTTACAAAAATCCTGACAGGATTTCCTTTATCTTGGCAAAATAATTGACTGTGTGATCAATGGGTTCTTCATCTCTTTGGCATGCGATACAACCTAAGTAGTGTATGAAAGCCAAATGTGATGTTCAGCCGAAGAGAATAAAACTTGCATTGCTGTCCTTAAGCTCCTGACACATTTTGATATATGCAGACTACTTGGGCTCTTCAAAGGAACTTTTGGAAATTCAGAACTCAAACAGCAGCAGTCGCACTTATACAATACAAGCTGTGAGGGTATGTAGTTTATGTTTTCAGTTATCAGACAGCACAGAAGCACCACTTTTCAGCTTAGGTGTGTCTCTATTTCCTTCACTTCAAAACACAACCACGCTGTTTTGATGGACAGCTCTTTGACAGTTGTATGCTGTCTTCTTCTAGTTCCTTGACAAAGAAGCCTCCAGATGTGACCAAGTCTCGCAAGCCCAAGACAGAGCACCTACTGAAAGTAGATGATCATGATTTCACCATGAGGCCGGCGTTTGGAGGTAAGTGTGGAGGTTTCATGTCCTTTTTTTCTTGCACCATCATTCACACACAGGCATGCAAGCAAGCAGGCTTATAAGTTCACCCTCAGGCAATGTCAAAACCAATCTGGGCTTCTCCATTCTGATGGGTCAATTTTGCAGTTTTTTCCCCTCAACCCCTGTAACATGGACCCACCAAGCACTCTTTGGTTCTACTGTAGGCAATGTAAGCTTTGATAATATAAATTTCACTCTCCCTTAATTGCATATTTGAGAAGTGGAACTTAGATTTATGTCAGATGTGACACAATGGAACTGCAAACAAATGCCGAACGAAGAAAGGAATGCATGAAAGAGTAAAGCACTCAGTTTCAGAGCAGCTGAGTGAACTGTAGTCCCCCCACCCCCAAAAATGCTCTTCAGCACTTTGAGCTCTTCAGCCTCATGTCTGATGAATTCTGTCAAGAACCTATGATATGTAGAGCACTTTGATGTAAAACCAATTTAGAGTATCCACCCCTCTTGTGGAATCAAAGGGAATTCTTTTGAAACCATGACGCATCTTCTAGCATACACCATTATGATTTTTTGCTGCAATAGTTGCACAAGGCAGTGAGAATTTGTCCCCCAAGTTTAATCGTTTTGAAACAGGCTCATTGGCGCCATCCATGTGTGCGATTAAAAGAACTGCAGTTCTCAAGACACTTGTGATGTTTGACACTTGTGTTCAAGCTGCGCCCCTCAACCCCTTTTCAATTCATGGGTGAAATTTAAAGAAAGTGGAGCTTTATCACTGGAGGAGCTCAGAAGGAACATAGCTCAAGGCTAGGTTTTTGTTGGTATGCTTAAAAGTGTGTTTCCCCGTTGAGCAATCGACTGAAACTTGCAGGATCTGTGCACAGTTGAGATTTTTTTTTAATGATCTTTGGATACTGTGTGTGTGGAGGAGGTCTGACTGATGTTCCTCTGAAGTTGTATCTTGTTGGGAGCACATCATAAAAGCGTCTTTCAAATGCAGGAGAACTCCAGGTCATGGTAGAAATGTGACCAAGAAGTGCTGGTGTTGCCGCTGGCGTGGTGTATGATGGGAGAAAGCAAGCTGTGAGAGAATAGAGTGTGTACATTTGGTTAAAGGTGATGCTGTTTGCGCAGAAGTAATTTGAGCAGAACATTCTTCTTGTTAATGGAGGATTTGCAAAAATATCATTCTAGCTATTTGCTGCTATCCATTACATTTAAAGATATGTTGAATACAAGTCAAATGTTTTGCCTTGCAGTGGTGTTAGAGGAAAGGTCGTGAGGTCACCAAAGTTGATAGAGTGCATGCTCTTGGTAGCATGAAAGTGCTTTCCAAATTTCATAACTGTCCACCCAGTATACTTAAAAGGAATACTCCAACATTTTGGGCAAAATACCCTTTTTCCGACTTACCAGACTGCGATAAGATGATACCATTTTCATCTCTGTAGTCCACTGGTTCAGTTCCTATGGGTAGCATTTCATGTTAACTTAGCATAAAGACTTGAAGTCTACAGGAGTTATTAGCTTAGCTCCGTTAAAGTGAAAAAATAAACCTTATAGTAAGTCCAAGGCTGTCTTAAGACAATGCATCATGTGTATTTCATGTGTATGTCTTGGAATTAAAAAACAAAACAAAAAACAAGTCATTTTAGGAGAAGTTAGATGGTAGGAACTATAACCACTGAACACATAGTTCAGTGGTTATAGTTTCAAAAACACATGATACACTGTGTATGTGTCACCATGTGTCTGACCACATTTAATGGAAATTTGCCAAAAAGATTTACTACAGGAAAGGTCATGAGGTCATGAGTATGTAGAACTTTTCCTTTAGAGAGTATAAATGCACTCACCAAACATCGTGCCAGTCCACAAAGTAGATTTCACGAAATCTTGTGGACATTTTGGCATCAGCGTGGTACTAAAGGTCATGAGGTCACCAAAATTGACAATCCCCTCTGAGAAGCATGAGCATGCCCACCAGATTTCATGGCAATCCAACCAATAGATTTGCAAGTACTGTATGTTGCCTTGGAGTTTATAGTTCAGTGGACATATGGATGGTCAGACAGACCAATATGGCCATCCTTGGGCCCTGCCTGTCAGCGGGGCAAAAAATAGACTGGGTACAATCACCAAATCCCTGTAGAGGATACATGGCTCTAGGCGCATTAGTATAGTGAGGCTCATACTTTCTTCTCCCCACAAAGAGTTATGTGCAAGAGACCTCTCAGCAGGACTATGCTGGAGGGATTTTAACATGCACATGGATCTTCGAAGAGCGGAGAAAGTTAAACATAAAATGTTCTGTGACAAAAGGTGTTGCAAGGCATTCTTTAAGCAACAATTTGAAAAGCTTTTAATTCGAGGCCAGTTCTGAAGAACATGAAAACAACTGCAAACATTTAATGTTATTTTGATCGAGACGAAATAAAGGCTTTTAACATTTTTGCTCGAAGAGTGCCTTGGAATGCCAACCTTTATTATTCAGAAGCAACCCCATGCCAAAGTCCATCTTCAACAACTGACAGACATACACCCATTAGAAGTATCTCGTGTCTCGTATCTCGTACAATATGTGTGCTAAGACACATATTGTGGTGGTTGTGGTGGTGGCATTCTTCATAACACCTACACAAATGATCCTTGTCTCAAAGTTACATTGCACACGTTTTTCATCTTGATAGGGGAGGGAGGGGGGCTATAACGTGTGGACTGTATTATTACTATTAATCCTCGGGAAAATAACACATTAAGCTTGTTGCTAATCCTTGCAGAAGGGAAAGAGAGAGAAAGCCCATCGGCCAGATCATTTGATGTATGGAGCGAGCGCTGTTATGATCTGTTGACCATATACCAAAGCGACTGTGTGCTTTTCAGAAAATGTGGTTGGCTTAGCAGTGTTACGGATTTAACGGAGGTCACAGAGTCAGAGGTGGGGTTGTTTCATGCAGCCTATTACTTTAATACATCTTTCACTCTTAAAGCAGCGGCATGCCCTTATAGGCACACCACTGAATTCAGTGAAAGTACTTGTGTGAACACTCTGTCCTAGTTGGGCTGAGAGGAATCCAATAAAGAAGAAAGTACAGAGCCCACACACTATAGTTGACCTTCTGATGAATGCTTCCTCTTACCCTTCCTCTGATACTGTAGATGTAAGCCAATGGGCATTGAAGCGAATCACTGTAGAAATAATTTGCAGTCAATTTGACATATCAGAGATAAAAACCTCTTGATACTGACAGAAAACAGGATAAACCTGTCACAGAAAGCTTAAAGGCATTTTTTTTACTTAATACAGGGAAAATTGGCAGAGCTCCATGCTCCTCACCAGTGATGCCTTGCTTCACATTCATATAACTCCACACGTTCATACTAAGAGCTTGACACTACGGCTGCAGTCTCATATGGATTGCAACTGGGAGCTGCCCAGTACAACCAGTCTTCTGTTGTTGTCACTGTCACTGAGGTTGATGTGCAGAGCTGCTTAGGACAAATTAGATTTGAAATACAAAATTTGTCTTTGAAAATTTAAATGGTCATATACATTTATATTTGCAAACAAAAACAGGTCAATTATTTGAAGGTATAGGCTACATACCCATTTTGGAGAGGTGTTATCAAGGTCCAGTTTGTTAAGGCTGCAATTACAGGAAAGCCATGTAATGTGGGCTTAAGAGGCTCAAGAGGGGAATTTTTAGATTTCATTGTTCAGGGGTCATTGATTCCTCTGCATTACTGAAATGGACAAATGCTATAGCCATTTTTACATTTAGTTTACATGCTCTTAAAAACACAGATTGTAAATTAAGCCATTGACTATCAGCCCCCGCAAGTCTTAAAATAACGTGGCATGATATCCACCAAACACATCAGGGCTGTGACTGTTGCTGCCATTAGTTTGATGTTGGGACTGTGGAGATTCAATTACTAGATTGTATCAAGCTCGCTACATCAAAGGGAAGACTGAAATAATCCATTGACTTTGGCTCACTGCTGCTTTATCATTTATAACGAAATGAAATGCTGCACTGTAGCTCTCCATGATGTACATAGGGAAATATTTTATATTGGCAGGAGACGTGGCACAGCTTATGAAATGTCATGATCAGCAGTAGGTTGTTGCTGGCTTTATCCCCAAACACTAAAGTGACATGCTATCCTCTGTGAGTGTGTGTCATCTGGGAGGGAACTTTAGCTCCGGGGAATGTTAGCGTAATCATCACAGTTTTTGTTTCTTTTTTTTATTTATTTATTTTTTTTACTTTCTTTCTTTTTTTTGTTGCTAAAGCTTTAAGCAGTGCTCACTGATGGATGGGTTAGTAGCAGCCAGCTGCCATCTGGAGATGCTGGCTTAATTTGTGGTGGCTGGAGTAGCTTTAGCAGCTAGCTAAGCCCAGTGTAATTTAGCATGCCTGCCGTTGTTAGCTTAGCATAGCCTAGCTTTGCCTAGCTGCATGGCAAGCCCCCCTCCAGCACTGATGACCAGATTAAGCTGGCAGAGGTACCTCCTGCTTACAGCTTAGATTAGCACAGGCACCAATCTGTTACGCCACCAGACAGCTGTTAACCCGCAAATGACACTTTGTCCAAAGTGGAGAACACAGAGATAAATAAGAATAGGTCCAACACTGGCTGCAAAAGTGCATTCAATCGCCAGATTTGAGGAAACTACACTGAGAGTCTATATTTACAAGCTAATACTTTATATCATAAGACACTTAACTACCACAAAACTACCTTTAAGTGAAATTAAGTTTTGCTAGCAAAAGTAATACAGGATATATAATGTTTCAAAAAATAGTATTTTTGATGAATATTCATTTTATTTATCTATTGTTAATATTTTCTTTTTTCCTCCAACTCCCAAGCACCATATTTCTTTCAAAACAAATCATTTTGACGTGAAATCTTGTCAGTCAATCAAGTAAAACATTAAATACAGCAGCCTCTTCACTCACTACATCAACAGAATAGATTCTGGTCCCATTACGTAATCAGAGTAATACACCTGTCTGAAGTCTGAACGCTGAGCCCAAACCTTGGCCTAAATATGGAATTCAGGATCCAACACGTGACAATGAATAAGAAAAAGAATAACTGAATCTTGCATAAAGACATGCACTTATTCATTTGTGCTTTTCTTTTATTTCATGGACAGCAAAAAAATATTAAGAGTGGGAAGAATCATCACAGGTGGCTAACCACTTAGCTGTTAGAAATTAGTTTTTTGTTTTTTGTGTTCAGGTTCTATTTTTTTGTCATGTACAAAAGTCAAAATGTCAAATTATTTAATGCTGACAAATTAGATCAAAGTGATGACATGACTTCTGAGGCCTACGATCGTAACAGTGATTAATTTGGATCTTTGAATTTAAAGGATAGGTTTGCTATTTTTCAACTTAGGCATTAAAATGTTGATTCTCATCATTAATAGTTTCGCATAGCACAACCTTACTGCTAGCCAGGGCCGGCCCTGACCAAATTGGGGCCCTAAATGAAATTTTATTTGGAGGCCCTAATAATATCTATTATCATAGACTATAATGCAAATACTACTACTAGTGCTTCTACTAATATTAACAAAAATCTACTACTTTTGATATCTCTTATTATTTTACTATTACAATTATTGTTGTTGCTGTTGTTGTATGTACTGACTACAGTCCTAAGAAAACATACTAATTCAGGATAAAATAGACTGATATTTCAAACTTTACATTGAAGTTTAGTTCCCTCTGTCAACAAATGCATCAGTTACACACTCATTTCAATCAGTATTTCTCTGTAATGTCTCCTCAAAAGCTGACTGTTATGAATTAAATTCACCAACAGATGTGGACAATTACCTCCATAAAAAACAGTGAAAACTTATATTAACAACATAAATTGATAGGCTATAAACTTAAGACAATATATTCTATATTGGCTAAAGTTTATAGTATATTAGTAGTGTACGTTAACAAGACATTCAATAAATGTTAAGTCGAGACAGAGACTTGACACAGAGATTCCTATAATGAGTAGCAGCTTAGGTATTTGTGCCACAAAGGTTTATTTCAACAACATACCCACCTTCAAGTGAAGCACGAGCTTCCTCTTGTTGATGTCTTTTGGACTATTTCTTCACCTGCTGCTGAAGTTCTGCAAGTGGCTGCCGGCACATCCCTCTGATTGGTCAGATGTCGAGTGCTGTCAATCATTGCAGCGACGCATGCGTGGTCAGATTACAGGTCTCTTTTCTCTCCTTCCTCAAGCCACTCTACGCGCACCTCACAGTAGCACATAGTAGTGGGGATATGCGCATCCATTGCACATATCACCAATGCGTCTCCTCACGCAAAATGTGGCCTCCCATGGAAGATGAGGCCCTACGCACAGCGTGTATTCTGCATTTAGGGAGGGGCGGCCCTGCTGCTAGCTGTAGTGAAAGTAGTGAAATTTACCACTTTGCTGCAGCTTCTTGCTTGCCTTCGAAACAGTCCGATCGAGCAATAAAAATACATTGCTTTATCTGCACCCCTTTGCTGCTGCCTGGGCTAAGTTATACTCTACCTACAACTTTAACTTTGGTGCTGTGGATGTTTAGGAATGTTTGGGATCTATTGTGGTCGTTGTAAAAAGTAGTTCCAAATACAGCAACAAAGACGGATTGTTCAAAACATGTTCCGAATGAATCTAAAAATAAAATAGACACAAACAACTGACTGTGCTGAAGGCTAGCAAAAAGCGCAAAGTGGGGCTGGACTGGGATGAAATATACCAAAATTAGTCTTTAATATTGATTTCTTTATTTGTTAAGGTGGGTATGGACAAGTATGGGGGAAAAATGCCAACCTGAAGTATACCCAGCACATTCAGTGTTCTAGTTCTAAGCAGTCTCAATGGGCTTTACAGGCCCGCAGTTTACAAGAAACAGAATAGGACAACACCCCCTGACTTAACCCTCATATCAGGCAAGAAAAAACTCCCCAAAAAACCCAAACCCAAAAGGGAAGAAATCTTGGGAAGGACCACGGAGAGAGGGGGCCCCTTCCTGGCCAGGAGTGCAACAGGTGCCGACCAAGTGGGCGATTATACAAAATATCAAATAACAACAAATTTGAACATAGTAGAAGTGTAAGTGAATAAGCAGACAAGTAGGGAACAGAAGGAGCAGCAGCAAGCCTTGACGGATGGAGACAGGGACGATGACCAGTCTCGGTGGTGGGATGGAGGTGGTGGAGATGGGTGATGATGGTGGGAGGAGGAGAGTATACCTGGGTGGTAGACAGACTCACTCACTCTCAGACATATAAACATGCATACAAAGGATGGGGAGGAAGAAGCAAACATTAGGGAAGTAGCCAAAAAAGGAAAGGCTAAGAGAGGCATATTAATAACTAATGGCTGGGAAAGTGCAGGAGACGCATGGCCATGCAGAGGGAGCAGGACTGGGGATGGCAGGGCAGGAAGCAGGGTCAGGCCACCAACCTAAAAGCTGGAGACACATGTACTCACAAAGACAGAGGAGGTTAGTAACACAAAACAGAGACAGAGGGTTTCTACCAACCAGAGAGAGAAGGAAGAACAGAGAAAGACATCTAAACCGGCAGACCCTAATCTAAACTAAGATAGGATAGTCTGTGAAGTGACTGAGCCTCCCTCCAATGGTCATTAGAAGCCAATTTTATCCATAGGATAAAGAAAACAGCTGCTGTGATACAACTTCAATACCTCATTTGTTTGCAACAATTTTTTTAAAAACTATCTTAATGTGGTAACACATGTCACATTTCTAATGTCATGGTTTTACATTTTTAAAGGATGAAACAACTGGTGAATGGGATCCAGGTTTGAGTTAGCTGGCCAGCAGGCACATGCACGGTAAAATAATCAAATCACCAACAGGGAGCCAAAGTTTATGTCATTTCTGTCAGACCTTGGCTGGCTTAATTTCACAAAAGTCCATTTGTGAAAGTTTTTAGCCTAGTCACGCTAGTTGCAAAGTTAGCTACAATAGCTAGCTATAACTTTACAACTGAAAAAAATGTCAGAAGTTACTACCTGAGCTCATACTGTTGCAAAGTCCCAAACAGCATCTCAAGAGGTGAAATTCTACCAATGCTCAACAGTGTCTGTTTCCTACTCGGGTAGATCACCTCTACTACCAACATTATATGTTTTACCAAGAGGTTAGCTTGTAGTTCTCCATCTTTAAACAATCTAATGTTGTAAAGGGACCCTTATCTAACCTGAAAACCAGGGGACATGAAATGAGTCTTCTAGCTACCTAAACATAACCTTATGAAATTGCTACCATCTCTTAGCTACATTCACACAAGGGGATGGTAGCCTTGATGGCAAGCATGAAACTACTATGAAATGGGATCTTAACAAAAACTGTATTTCGTTTTATAGAAAGAGCAGGTAATGTTGGCTGTGTTTCTAATGGCTATGTTCCAACAACTGCCTGCCAGAAACTGGAGTCCAGACCAAATAGCCCTGTCTGGCTTCATTGTAGCGTTAGCTTCCTGTTGGATGCAATCACCATTACTCCTACAGTTTCTGCATAACAAAATTTGGCTTCTTTGTAGAGAAGAACACAAAATAAAAACATCTGACCTGTATAACCTTGACAATTAAAGGGCCACTTTACCAATTTTCATGCTTATCTATATGCACTTCGTATGGCATGCTTATGTAGGCCACTACAGTTGTCAATACTTTCTATATCTCATTGACAGGCGTTTCACCACCGCAAATCCTTCACCTGATGATGCAGTCACAGGACGAACAGTTGCAAGAAAAAACTCAGCTCTAGTTTCCTGGTTTCAAAGTCTCACAGTGAAGTGAATCTAGTGAAGAGAATGATGAGAGGTCTTGGGACTGAAATGAGTCTTTGTTGCTGCTGCTCGACCCGTGCTTGCATCATCGAGTATAGGATTCGCGGGGATGAGTACAGCCCCTCTATGAGATACAGACAGTACTGACAAGTATAATGGTCTATGCAGGCATGTCGCACTATGACAAACACATAGAGATAAAGTTGAAAAGCTCTTTAAAGGAGTAAATAAAAAATCTTTTTCCGGGCTTACCCCCACACCAAAAGTGTAATGGACGTACAGTGGAATCACATGTGCAAGTCACAGCTGGGGTGTTTAAGCCAGAGGCGTATTTCTATGTAGCCCATCTCCAGCTGCCCTCCCTAGGGAAAATGCGCTACATGGATGAGAAATAACCCATTAAAAATAGTTTGTCCGTACATTGTACTGCAACAGTTCACACAACATCCCAAGCCTTACCTTTTTTAATCTTGTCTTTGTAGAAACAAAGCTTAGGGCCAACTGTACTTTTCCACTTTGGGAATTAATTTTACACTGTCCAGTGGTAAATCGAAATTTTAACTGACGAAGCATCTAGTTGTGATGGTTCAATAACAGAGCCTGTTATTGGGCAAGTGATAGGTGTAATTCAAAAGTAGATCAGATCATTCTAGGACTAGCATTTTAAATTTACATTGGCGCTCATGAATTATTCAACAATAACAGCAACCGCAAAGACATTATCACGTTGATAATTGTGTGCTTCTGTGGTGATGTGATAGAAATCTGACCGTGTATTGCTGTGTACCCAAACTGTTTCTTCAGGTCCATGAGCCGTGCACGTAACTCTGCGGCCAATCAGATATCCTTCCTTTCAGGGCACTGAAAGGATGCTGGCTAAGCTGTGTAGCAAATGTGCATCCACTCTGTGTCCTGTTTGAACAAGATAAAGAACGATTCCAGTTGTATTCATGTTTTAGCCCATGTTCGTGCCATACTTTGTAGCTTTTTGAATGTGTCATGTTCTTATTCCTTTCTTTCTTTCTTTCTTTCTTTCTTTCTTTCTTTCCTTCCTTCCCTACCTTACCTTTTTCTTGTCTATCATAGATTTGGAATATTTGGCATAAAAGAAGCAACTGCAATAACTCCCCAAATCCACATAAGTACCGAATTTATACTCCTTGTCGAGTTCAATGGAGCCAACTGGAGTTGAAAGTTTTTCTGTGTTGAAATTCCTCCCATTTCATGGAAACTTATCGAATTAAAGTCGAGTTGGTTTCAGATGCCCCAGAAACCTTTTTTTTTTTTTTTTTTTTTTGACAGTTCATTCAATTTCACAGAGACTGTAAGGACCAAATATGAAATGCATCTGAAGTGTACTATGCAAAATAGACACTTATTGAGTTAACTGAAGTGAGGAAAAATTAGAATCAACCGACAAAAACTGAAATGAGCACACAAATTATCAGTGACAATGAGAGCCATGTAGATTCAACCATCAAATTTTGCCCTTAATTGACAGGTTTTGTCAGTTGAGTCTTACGAGTCCACACTTCAGCCAACTCTTAACAAAAGATTTCTTCACGAGTAGATTATACTGGTAAACTCTACCGTTTTAACCAGAGGAAAATATTAGTCTAGTGCACTGGTTTCCAAACTGGGGGTCATGACCCCCACTAAGGGGTCACCAAGGCTTCACGGGGGGGATCGAGAGGCATACTTGATTTTAAGGTGTATAATTTTTTGCCTTCTAATATACAGTAGGACTGTATCTCACAATTTAATTCATTTCTGTAAAGAAAACTAAATGAAATTGTTATTTTTAAAGTTTCAATTATTTCGATATAATCTTAAAAAAATCTCACAGTATAAGGGCAAGTTGAAGACCTGAACACAAGCCATATTCTCAGAGCCTTAACTCTCTGCTAAACAGCCTCATTCTGCAAAGTAGCAGTTAAAACAAACAAAGAGCTCATAGCACAATGGTCAAACATCAGGGAGAAGAAAACACTGAAATTGTCATAAAAGAAGCCTTTTATGTCTGGTTGTTAAAATATTAAAATATGCATAAAACAGACAGAGAATTGAATAAAAAGCTGCTAAAATATCAGGAAAACTCATCTCTGATGCAGTATTCACAGCAAATAATCCTCATCCAAATTGCTCATTTTACACAAACTTCCTATAGTTATTGCATTCACTATTTGAGTTTATTGTAAAGTTTATCAGGTGTTCTGTACTGTTATTGTTATGCACAGCTTATAAAATGAAATATTCATAAAATATGTCACTGAGTCAGGGGTTGTCAGTTTACTTGATGATAGAAAAGGGTCCCCTTAAGGAAAAAGGTCGGGACCCACTGGTCTAGTGCACAGAATAAAACCCATAATAAAAATATTTCTTAAAGAACTATGGGACCAACACTTATTTTAAGAATTCCTATGCGTTATTCTTACAGTCTTGACAATTCAGCCAGAAAACACTGAGCTAAGACACAAACTTCTGATGCTATCCGGTATGAAGCTGTTTCATAGATTTGCATTGTGTGGATGTACTGGAGCTCTAAAACAGCCGTGATGAAAGATTCATTCCTGAGTTAAAACAAAGCAGTTATGATTTTCTGATTGCTATGCAAAGCCCTGATTAGCCTGATGATCAGCCTTTTATTTGTGTTTGAACCATAGTTAAGGTCAGCCTGGGGTATTTTGGGCCATCCAAACCAAATTTAGCAAATGGGGCATAGGGGTGTAGAGCAACCATCACTGAGAGGGTTGCACACTGATTAGGTATCTGTATTGATTTCACAGCAAGAGCTGGATGGGTCCCAGGCTAAATCAATTTACCAATCCAAAAGTCTGCGTGTCAAATCCCCAAAACAATTCAGAGTCTTTCCTCCCTCAGCTTTTTCTTCCAGAACAGCTTGAGTTGATCCCATGCATTCAGTTTCACTCTATGCACATAAGCAGCCCGAGCCATCATGATACCCCTCCCCCCCCCATTCACTTGTTATCATTCTAATCATGTTACAAAATCTAACTATCATATTTGGTGGGAGTGTTCTCGGCATGTTTGAGCCAAAATCCCAATTACCCAGACCATTTATTTTCCTAAGTTTCCATCCGCTGCCACAAACAAAAATTGGAAATTACAGCTGTGTCAGCAAGCACTTAAGCCGTAATTACTTTCAGTGAAGAGCTAATAGGCGTACATCTCAGTTATGAGCACGACTTTGATATCTAATCTAAGCCAAGCTACTTTGATCGAAACTCAAAGAACAAAAAAAAAAAAAAAAAAGAACACGTTCTCCATTAAGTGGAGCTGCATCAAAGGACAGCAGCCCTTTGAAAATTCAACCCCTGTTGAAAACAATGTAAATGTAACCATCTGTGCTCAGAGGGATACATCTTCACAAAAAAGACCATTTATGACATACATCATACTTATGATGATATAAATCATGCAATAAAAGATAGATTGATAGATAGATAGATAGATAGATGTAATTCTTGTTACAGCAGCAGTTTATCCAGGCATTGCACTAGAACGGTAAATACACAGTAATAAAAAATAAAAATAGCACAATATAAAAAATATAACAGAAACAACAGAATCCACTATAAATATAATAAATATAAATATAGGATAATACTATCTACCTTGGGCAAGTGTTACATTTGAGCAACAGTGAGTGTAATTGTAAACATGAAATACAATATGCAAACCCACAGTGCACAAAGTTCCTGAAGTTTAAATGCAATGAGGAAACAAACAATCCAAAAAAAAAAATAATCATAATAATAAATCAATAAAAACGTACTAAAATACTGCTGTTTGGTTATTTAAACATGTAACTGACAAGTTTAAAATGTTAAGTACACTATATGGGAGGGAAATATGGTAAAGAGTATAGATTCTTGGCAGATGATATTTGCAGTTACATACTTTTATTTGTTACTTGTAGCTATTTATAATTCTTTACCATTGTCAGTTAGTTGTTACTTTGGTACTTCCAGTTGTAACTAATTAAAGAGAGTTGTCAGTTACTTACAGTTGTTAGAGTAATAGATGTAGTGTTGCTAGTAGTTGCAACTTACAGTAGACATGAAATAGCAGGTAAACACAGGTGTTACTCGTGACATTAATGAAGGTTATGTTCCATTTAAGTGTAGCAGAGTCTTTCCAGTGAGCTAACATGAACAATAGTAGCACCCTGGCTCTGTTAGACCTAAATCGAACAGAACTTTCATTAATGTCATAAGTAACGCCTGTGTTTACCACTATTTCATGTCAGAATGGCTGCTGTGAAAAAGGTCTGTTACTTAGTTTTAAGTCTCTTTATGTACACCAATTACCTACAGTTATATACAGTTTTAAGTTTTAGTTATTTAGTTACTTAGAGTTACTATTACAGTAATTGTGTACAGTTAGTTACCTTTGCTACTTAGCTGTTTTTGCAAGTACTTAATGGTTGTTACTTGTTACTAAGTAACCTGCAGTTACTTACTTTTGTCACTCAAATTTGTTATTTGCAGTTCACTGCTTAGTTATTAGATGAAGACCTCTTGTGCTATATGGGGCAAGAACAGTGATACACTTTATAGCTATTGTTCCAGTAAGTGAAGAATAATCCCAAACACAGAGATCCCTCCACAGCCCCTCATCTCAATGGCTTTGGGGACCGGTGACTCTAATCTAGCATTTAGCGTCTCTGCTAATCTCTTTGGATTACAGACTGTATAGATAAGTGATGCAAAGTGGTTCAAATCGCCTGTAAATCTTCCCTCCAGTCTGGCATTATCTGTGTACTGTGTGTTACTGTATGCTCTGGTAGGCTGAATGGTTACATGGGAAAGGGTCATGTAATGCTGTTACCTTTAAGTTGAGGTCAAAGGTGATGTCAAGTATGGCACAGAGACTTGACTCCATATAGAATTCAGTTACATAGTATAGAGTAAATGGAATAGTGGTGCCCCCTGTAGGCAGATGTCATTTATTGCAAAGCAATTGGATGGAAAAAAAATCATTCTGTCCAGTGTGTAGTACCAGTGATGAGTAGGCTGTTTCAGTATACTGAATATTTAATGCTTTAGTAGACAGAGTCTTCACACTTAAAGAGCCTGGATGCGGCTTTCATTTGATCCAATATGGTTAAATTAACCAACCAGAAAAACCACAATGTTATATGCAAGATCTGTCAGCCCTCAGGCTTCACTGTGGTTTGAATGTGTGCTCAAATTGCCCTGTTGCATTGGTATTCTGGCACAATTTCAGCCACTAACAAAATGCATGGAATGGGCATACAGCAATAATAAAGAAGACCTTCCAGCAACACTTGAACTACTGAAAACAAATGTTTATTGGTGAAACTGAAAGTACTACTGAAAACAAATGTTTATCAGTGAAACTGAAAGTACATTTAAAAAAATAATAATAATTCTTTGTTCTCAGTACAATAAGTGTTGCTGGAATTTCCTGTTTCCCATTAAAATAATCCCTTTGCTGAACAGAATTCAGATGGAGTAGCTTGTTTTTGGGTCACTTGCTCCACTTCCTGTGCACTTGCGTAATATGTTGTGATCCCTTGTTCCAACACTGCTTAAGTGAGACTAACGCCAATCCCTGGAAGCCACAGAAGTCGGGTCACACTCCTGATAAATTTGGTCAGACGCCAGTGAGTTTAAAAACACTGGAATAAATGGACATCATCAACTTGTTTCATTCAAATCCCTCTGCTGTGTGTCGAATAAATACTCAGCATGTGACTGAGAACCTCACTCCAGTCAGACCTGGTAGAGCTGATATTTTTGCTCTCATTTCTCCTTTAGACAAGAGTTAGTAGACATTAGTAGACTTTGTCATCTATGCAGTACACAAATTGATAATGATGGCTGGCCTGACTTGTGAATGTCCTATTGATTAATGAAGTCATTTAAGACCCACCCTCTTTCCTAATTGTGCTTGTTTCCATTGTTAATCTCAAATGAAGATTTATGTTGTGTCACTGAATTCCACTTAGCTCCTCCTTCATTCCTGATATGTTTCTTGGCTGTCAACATCTATTGATTCTGAAACCATATTTCACAGACACTAAATGTGCAGAATATAAGGGATGCGCCCTTTGTGGTTTCCCTCATTAAGTGTACACCAACCACATATCAGGAGATTTAAAGAAAGAGAAGCAGATGGGTTAAAGAAGGATTTTTAAGCTTTGAGGGAACTGAGATGTGGATTGTGCAAAAGAGGCAGCAAGTCAATATCAGGAATATGTCGCTACTATTTTGTACATTGAGTGTATAATGAACAGTCAGGTGCGTGCAGTCAAATCGAGGTCAAAAGCCCAACTACACTGCACTGCCTGCTGCTATATCATTTGTTCTCCATGTGCTTTTTTATTTCCAGGCCCAGCAATCCCTGTTGGAGTGGATGTACAGGTGGAGAGCTTGGACAGCATCTCTGAAGTTGATATGGTGAGTAACCCTACCTCTCTGCATACCCACCCACATAACTGAGAGATATTACAATATTTCATGTCCAGCTGATGCATGTCCAGCAGAAGAGCTAGCATTGAATTGAGGAGATTAGGTTGTTGCAGTAAATAGAATAGGAAAATGTAAATAAACAACAATACAAATGAAACAATAAAATATAAAATAAACTTGTAAAAACACTAATCATATAATAGTATGGGAGCCATTGTGGGGTAACAATATGTAGCCACAATACATCATGAATTATAGAAAGAGTATGGAAAGGAGTGTAGATCATTAACTTTTACAGATTAAGCAGTCCTACCAGAGTTTCACACGTTTATGTTTTTAAATGGTTGACTTTTGCAAGTTAGCAATAAATGCACCAATACTCATAAACTGAAATAATTTACCTCTATTCTCATGCATTCTTCTTTGGGAATGGTTCACTTTATTAATGCCTGTTATACCTTTATTGTTAGTGCAAACATCTGAATGTGTCTGCAAGGAAGTTTGTTTCTTAATCTATGATTTGATTTGAGCCACAGAAAGTCTAACTTTCTGTATAGCCAATGGTCCAATCATCTCTGGATTGGCCCATTTCATGTGGGAAACTCTAGTGATTTGGTTTCATTTCCCAGCATTCTGTCGATTTCACGATTTTATGCAGAAATATTGTGCGCAATAATAACTTGGGGAAAGAGTTACAAGGTTTCACAAATATTGCCAGTTTGAGATTGGCTGAGTTTGTGTTCAGTACTGCAAAAATCATACTTACGGTCAATTAACTGCTTGAACAAACTGTGAGCAAATTGACTGATGGGTGGCTCTTTTCTGACGAAATGTGGGCATGGCCAGAGGCTTTGATTGCATTTCTGTAATGACAAGAAATCACATTGGTAGGGAAAGAAGGAATTGCTGAAAATGGATTTGCTGTTGATGTTTGATGTCTCTGACAAGTTCAGCTGTGGCCAACTTTTCTTGGCTGACAAGCTACCGGTGATTGACCATAAACACATCTGAAGAGTTTCCCTGGTTGCTCAGTTCTATGGGAAATACGTGGATTTTGGTGATCGTCATGTTGGCCAAAGTGTGAACACATAGTTGCAGTGACCTACAGTTGCTACTTACAGGTAGTTTTTTGTTAGCTTTTGGTTATAATGTAGCATGCAAACTTTTTTGCTGCTTGCTGCTACAATTTCCCTATGGGGATACAACTTTTACCTAAACACATCTTACACATTTTCATCTAATCATATCTAACCATACAAATGACTGATAGCAAGACATCAGAACAAATTACAGCTTACAGGTTTTTTAAGGATAGTAGAGACTTATGTCCTGAAGATGAAAACACTTTTACATACCAGAGCTCAATATTTTAGAAAAATAGACCCTTTTCACAACAGTCATGAAATATCCATGTAAACACGGGTGTTACTAATGACATTAAAGGAGTACACCAACATTTTGGGCAAAATACCCTTTCCCCACCTCTGTATGTCCACTGGTTCTGTTCCCATGGGTAGAATTTCATGTTAGTTTAGCAATAAACACTTGCATAAAGTCTACATGAGTCATTTCAGAGTAAAAACTAAAGACTCCTGTAGACTTTAAGTTTTTAAGCTAAGCTAACATGAAATGCTACCCACACCCAAAAGTATTTCTTTGATGGAGGATCAGTTCCATTTATTGTTCATGCTGGCTCACTGGAAAGACTCTGCTACACTTAAATGGAACAGAATCGTCATGTCATTGGTAACAACTGTGTTTCCTTGCTATTGCATGTCAAAATGGCTGCTGTGAGAAAGGTCTATTGAATGATGAACTTATGAATATGACTATATAGCACGTTGGTCTTGAGCTCAATCATATCCAATCTTTAGTCTTTCTGGTAAACTACTGGTTTAATTCCAATAGGACTTCACCATGACACTGTACCTGAGGCACTACTGGAAGGATGAGCGCCTCTCATTCACCAGCAGCACCAACAAGAGCATGACATTTGATGGGCGTTTGGTGAAGAAGATCTGGGTTCCTGATGTCTTCTTTGTCCACTCCAAGAGGTCCTTCATCCATGACACCACCACCGACAACATCATGCTGCGTGTCTTTCCTGATGGACACGTCCTCTACAGTCTAAGGTCTGAGTCTTTACAACATCTGACATATTTTTTAGGACCTTGTGAATACCTGCAGTACATTGAACTGTTATTCGTGAACCCACTTTACTCATCTGTTGTCCAGTGGAACCTTCTTCATTCAAATACACTCCATCATAAATATTTTCTGTTTCATTTTGCTTGAAAAAAAACAAAACTGCCTCAAAGTTGAGAAGATGTATGTTCTTTTCCACCACTGCAACCTACATCATTTTGTGACATCAGGACCTAATTATCTTTCTGATATTAGTTCAGAGTAGTTTCCAGAACTGTTTTCATGATTTTTTTTAATGTCATAATATCATGTTTTTGAAATGCACTGATTATCTTAGTTCACTTTGACCTTGGCCACCTCCTGCACATTGCTGTGCATCAATAGCTTGATGAGCATGACCTAGAAAAACATTGAAAGACTGAGATAAAACAAATTCAGCTACAGTTGGAGGTTAATGGATTATTTAAAAAAAAGGTCCTACTTGGTACAGAAACATCAATGCATTTCAATCAAAAGCCCTTACCAAGATTACATGACAAAGAAACAATGAATCTCAAATACATTTACAAAATGTCTACTTCACTCAAAATGGCCAACTTAGACCAATCAGAAAATGATTCACCTGTCAAATGCCAATATGATAAAGTGAACAAGTAAGAAAGTGAACTGTAGAGCTACTGCCTATAGGGCCAGACACATAAATCCATACCTTTCCCAACTTCATGGCATTAGGATCACCCATCCAGGCTCTTTAAAGTGTCACAGCTACAAGATTTTTCAGATCCCACTTCTTGATAGAACTCGTATGTTCAGTTTAGAGACACCAGTACATCAGTTTGCCAACATCTTGGGCCAATATTGGTTCCTCATTAAACATCAGATGTCAGGCAGTCAGTGTTATCTCCTGCCAGGATGATGGAGGTTCCTTCCTGACTATGGCAACATAAACAGTCTGGAAAACTGGCATTGAAATTTGGCAGTTTAAAAGAGGACTCATCAACTCGGGAATTAACAAATGTGGATATTTTGCCTCTGGGTACCAGAACCCAGTCCTGTCACTGTGGTGGGCCACCCTGCCTTAAAGAGCTGCTCACCATAGAAGAATTCCACTAGTAATGCTTTCAGTGGAGTTTTAGTGCCCCATGATGGTCTAAATGTTGCATAAATGCAGAGGCTTTTCCACTTTTAACAGAAATTCTATGGACACACTGAATACTACTTTTGCACAAAAATGGTCAGATTTCATGGTATTGGCAGAAAACAGCAGCTGTTGGGGGACTTAAGTCTAAAAATATCTGCATCAGTCTGGAGAAACCCTTGTTTACTTATTAGTTACATTTCAGAGAATGTTCACTTTGATGCTAGGCTTTCTCAAATCACACTGTTTATGCTCTATTTGAAAACCATTTTACAAAAATCCTTGTGGCCATAATCTGAAATAGATCACTTGCTTTCACCATATTCCATGACAAGATTTTGATCGGTGTTCTGGTGAGACATTGTGTCTTATTTAGAGATCAAAGTGTCCTGCTTTCTCAGTTGTCTCAGATGGGTTTGGCCTGAATCCAGAAGCCAATACTGAGGAACAACAGACTTGTCAGATGGGATAACAATCAATCATGTGCACCACTCAGTGCGTAGTGCTGCTTCTCAGTCTGCAGCCAGTGAAACACAAGACGTGTCAGGATTAAAGCAGAGTTCTGTCTAATACTGTTTTACCACTATTTCACCCCTTTTCCCTGACAGTTTGATCTCTGTTGCATAATGTGGCCTTATCTTATTTTAAGCCCACTGCTATCATGCTTAAGTTTGCTCTATATTTTTTATGTGCTTGTTGTGTCTCCAACTATACAACTGATATGGCAGCAGGTGGACAATCAGTTAAGTAGGGCTATATTTGTTGGGCCTATCTCTGATACAAAACTATACATTTTAGATAAAGAATAACATTGATTACATTAAAATAAATTAACATAATACATGTATTCACTTAGGAATGCCTAAATTGTGCCTGAGTGATGGAATGCACAGAAACATTCAATGCAACATCCATAGATAAACTTCAAAATGTAACGCTGTCAATAAGCTGGGACAGTAATTATATTTAAATTAACATTGTTTACATGTTCACTTTGTAGTGCTTAAAATGTGCATCTAACTTCATTCATCCAGCCAACCACGGTCAGACAGATGCAGAGAAACAGCCTAAACACAACAAAATAGTCATCAATACAATTCAGCCCCTTGAATCCAAAGCATGAATGGATTAGGAGCCTTTTTCACAGACATCAGTCATTGCAGAATAAACAAACACAGCTGCAGCCACAGCTAATAAAACTGAGTGTGTTTGATTTAGATGTGTCACTGCCAATTATGAGGCACTGAAAAACAGTTAGTAATAAAATCATTAATTCTCCATTTAAGTGTAAATTTGCTTTGTGAGGCCAACACCCTTCACCAAGAAATACATTAACATAGTGAATGAAAGGGGTGGCTCCAATGAGTTGATGGTAAAAACATAATAATGTGTTGTCTTGTTACTGGATCTTGTAAACAAGTCTTAGTAGAACAGTAGTATCATGCTTTTCCCCGTTTTTTACCTACTCAACCACTGCACAGAGATTAGGCATTTTCTTTTAGTTGGTGGTTACCAATGGTTACAGGCGGCCATACTGGAAGAAAAGGAACCACAGAAACATTCTGTGAAAAACCTCTATAATCCAACGTTATGGGCAAAATATCCTTTTCCCAACTTTCTCAGACTGAGACAAGATGTTTGATACCATTTTCAGCTCTGCACATCCTAGTTCAGTTCCTATGGGTAGCATTTTGTATTAGCTCAGCATAAAGATTTGAAGTCTACAGGAGTCATTCGCCTAGCTCCATCAAAGTGAAAAAATAAACCTTACAACACTGCAACACTTTAGGGAAGCAATCTTGTTAATAAAACTCACCTTCGCCTTTTGTGGTTGGACTTCTATAAACTAAATGCAGGCTCAGCAGATGAAAACAAATGTCTCTTTCCAAACTACATTAGATACTATCGTAAATATGTGTTTTTGGCACCATGGACATATGGGCTCTGTTATCTCTAACATGATTTTACTAAAAGAAAAGCAATAGTTGGTGATTCATTGTTATACTACATTGTTATACTTATAAAACTAGTCTTCCAAATGCAAGCCCCAGATCACGTGACCTATATGGCAAACAGATGGATCAACCAACAAAAAACATTCATTCCGCATTCCTCTCTTCAATTATCCCCCAGCTGCACAGAAACACAGACTAATAAAAAACTCAAAAGAACAACTTCACCCTCACAGTTCAGTTCAGCTGCTCTTTTGGCGCAAGGGCAAAGCTGCATCTGTTCTGCTCCCCAAAGCTGACTGCAGTGAAATGTGCCCTTTCCGTTCTATAAACTTCCACAGGTGACGGCAGAGAGATCAGATGGCTACTAGTACAACCAACACCTGGGCTCAGTAGGAAAATACAGGGAAGCTAGAAGAAAAATTTTGCAGTTAATTTCATGATTCTGCAATGCAACTTGTACAGTTGCATTGCAGCAAGAATTGATAAAGTTTACTTAGAAATTTTGCTTTTTATCAATGTTTGTAGTTATGCTTGTAGATAAGCAGCACTACTCATATCCCCATATCTATGACATGTAAACTCAAAGTTTAATTTTTGATATTTTCCTCATTCCCATAATTCATGTTTATGAGTCATGCTTCAGTGAGGAGCTCAGCACAGTGCATGCTGACCTGCAGGCCAATGCAGATGATGAATATATGCGTTTTATATTTTATTTCTGGTATTCTTACCCACAGCAGATTAAAATGAATGCATAGTGCCCTGACAATATTCTAATGGTTGTAAAATCATCATATGAGATAGAAGTACAATTGAAATTGGTATGTTGAGAGGAAGAGGAAGAAAGATTTTTTTTAGATGAGAGTAAACTACATCAGAAAGCAGATCAGGAAAATGTGGAAGAAGAAATATGAGAAGGAAAGTGATACGTTGGGGACATGGTGGCATTATGCAAAAAAAAAACAAAACAGCAGAATGAGGAGATTTACTGAAATCCATCTCCTTACTTTCTAATGGCACGTTCACACCAAACATGTTTGCAGTGATTTATTTGAATGATGGAGAGTTTCCTCTGTTTGTTCGGATTGTTTAGCCAGGTGACAAGAAAGCCATTTACACCCAACCAAATAACTGTGCTGAGAATTCAAGTCTCAGTCCTTTTTGGAAAGAACTGCACGACAGCAAACTACACAAAAAAAATATGTGCACCACCACCAACCTCAAAACAGCTTATGGAAGCTCATGGAAGTAGGGAGACAAATGGTGATGCTTGGAAACCCTTGTATGACAAAATGAAACAAGGGCAAACAGCGATTTCTTTGTGTTCTTGAAGGTACCCATCATGCTTAGCTTCACCTTTAGGGACTGGACTTGCTCCGGTTCCCATCAAAACCTCTAACCTGGTTGGCATTTCAGAAAGCGGGTTAACCAGAGTTTATGGAAACCTGGGATTTTCAGTTCCAAGAAGCGAGATTAGATTAATTCTAGGTCAAACACGATGGTAATTTAGGCTCTGAAGCTAACGTGTTTGGTAGTTCGTTTACTGTAAAGCAACTACAAGGAATTTTTAACTGGTTATGAAACAGTCTCAGTTTAATACTGATGCCTCTTTGTGATCTACATAAGCAAACGAGACCATCTGCAAGAAAACTGGCTATTTCTGTAGAGCTATTGTGATGGCCTGCCACCCGGTCAGATTCCCGCCAAATCAGATGAAACGATTTACAGCAAGCAGACAGGAAGAGCCTATGTTTACATTACATGTAGCATTGTAGCATTAGGGAGTACAAAGATGTTACTAGGGCGACGGGAGGACATTTCTCTTTGTTTTATAATGCAAGTGAAATTAGACGTGTCTGCTTCCTGACTCATTAAAAAAAAAAAAAAAAGACGAGAGAAAAAGAAAGAGAACGCAGCGACTGGCGGTGGTCGAGCAAGCTAGAGATTGAACGAAGAGAGCGACTGGCGGTGGCAAGATCAAAGCAATTGAATCAGATGAACAAAGAGTTATGATTGTGATGATGATTGTTTCACAGCGGTTACATTGTAAAGCACACATAAACACGTCTACACCTCCACACAGCCCTGCAGGAAGGCCTGCATTGCTGGATTTGGTGGTGAATGCAGCCTCACATGTAACCAGGTGTATGAATGGTAACGTTACTAGAGTATAGTTTACTAAGTGTTTCAATATCGCCATATTACAATTATTAATCTGACATAGCAACAAATAGATACATTACCTCGTGGTATGATTCCTGCAAACAGCTATTTTTTTAAAAAAAAACAACTATTAAAGTAAGTTGTGTCTTTCTTTCTCTCACTTCCAAAACAAATGCTCGTGCTAGCGAAGATCTCTACGACAGGACGTGGTGGTTCATGGGAAATGCAGTCTTAATTCTTGGGAAACACTACCGCTTTTGTCCACAGGCGCGACTAAAATCAACACAAACTGAAAGTTCCCTGTAGTTGCTTTAACTAACCTTGAGTTATTTGTCAGAAAACCTGTCGAGCCTGCAGCATTTTACGTAGGAGATAGGTAATGGTGTCCCCTTTTCTTGGCGATCCCGTGGACATTGAAGCCCATATTATTCACAATAACATCTTTGTTAGTTGAAAATTGTTCTAATGTCTGGCTTCTTGCTTGGCCAGAAAGTGTGGTTTCTGTCACTGGCATTTCCAAGGCATTAGAAAATAATATTAGACTTGCTTCGGTGTTAAAATAGCTATTATTTTAAGACTTTAGTTTGATCATTTTCACCTGTATTTCGTTCAGACCGTCCTCCCACAAAAAACAACTCCACAGGTCGTTAGTTCCTACCGTTTCCTAAATTGGTGCCCCTACCGGCAGAAAGTGACGTAGTAGAAAGAGCGAGAAAGTCAGGGATCAGGAGGAAGACAGGACTTTCACACGGGTGAGCTGTGTTCGATTCTCAAGTGAAGCGCAACCAGTTGTTTCCGTATTAGGTTTCGTTTTCAGGTTTGTTTCTGCTTGTTTATTATGATCATGACAATGAAGGTCCTTACCGTATCCTTACCCTGACCTTGACCCTAACATTTTCCTAAACTCAACCAAGTTGTTTTGGTGCTGAAATATAACCACCAGTCCTGTGGATCGTATTGTGTGGGTGGTATTAGAGGGTAGCAACAATTGATCTATGTGGTCGAATGGGCTGGAGGATGTGTTGTTTTGTTTGTTCCTCTTGAGGCTAATACATATTAATCTTCACTCTCCCCCATTTTCTGCTGCTGGATTTGAAGTTACAAAAACTATCCAATAAACAGGCTACTTGTATGCCCATATGACTTTTGTTACTGGTTTGCTTTTTTCTGCTATGATTCTGATTAAAAAACTGTTGGATGATCTGACTATTAGACAGCACCCTTCTTGGTACATCTTACTGTGGCCGTTTTGCCAGAAAGCAGTTGGTTTAATTCAAGGGAGAGTAGCCTGCATATTTAATTGCATCATTGCGTGATGAGTTTTGCCATGTGTTTTTATTGTTGAACAGGGTGACGGTGACAGCAGCCTGCAACATGGACTTCAGCCGCTTTCCTCTGGATTCCCAGACCTGCTCACTAGAGCTAGAAAGCTGTGAGTAGGAACTCTCACATACAACTGAATTATATTCAGAAATAACCCAGTTAGCCAGTCCACAGCACATGAATGTGAAAGATAAGCGTGAAAATATCTAGATTCAGATTGAGATCCAATTTAGGGTGAAAAGATATTACAAGATTAAATAAATAAATGATAAAATGAAAAAACAATAATAAAGAAAAATTAGTAATCAACAAAAATGCGCATGTTATTTTTTATTTGTTGTATTTTATAGCCCAGGAAACCAAGACTCTAATTTGTTAGTCTGTGAATTCATATATGGTAATGAGCCCTGAGACTTCAGAGACTTGACTCACCCTTTGAAATTTTACATCCAAAGAAGGGACAGGGAGCAGCAGTGATGTGAACTAGAAAATGTACACTGGAAGCCAGAATATCGCACTGTTGAAAAATTGTACACTTTTCCACTTTTTCTATTTTGTTTTCTGTAAAAGTGTATATTGAGATGACACCCCAGATTAAGAGGAGAAAATTCCTCTCTGTCTTTTTTCAGGCTCTATAATGCACATGGAAAATTCGCTCTATAATGCACACGTGTGAAGGCTCTCTGTGGCAAACTGAAATGTTTTAATGCATAAAAGCAAATTCAAAATCTGAAGGTCAGCTGTTTTCCCTTTAAAGATGATGTTCATGACATATGGTCATGAAAGTGTTCATCAAGATAAGAAGAGAAAGTTGTAATATTTGGCTATGATGGTCTTTCTAACTTTAAAGCAACCCAAGATTTGGGTGGCACAGGAAATCCGCTGTTTACTTACATTAGCAGTAATCAGAGAGACAGTTGTTTTAATCTGGTCTTCATCTTTCATGTCAAGTGGTCATTGCTGTGCACTGCACTCCCCAAAGGTCACTTGTCAGTCAAACAGGGTGGGTGGTACTGACTCTGATGACCTTTTCCTTGGATTTTGGATCTGTGCGTGGCACTCTTTTCCTCATCTGGGCAACTACCCAGTTCTTCCTCTGTTCATTCCAAACAAATGTAAAATCCATCGCTTCCTGTGCAGCAGATTTTCCTCAGAAAGAGCCACCAGATGTCGAGTGTTTACAAAAGCAAATGTGAAAGCTCCCATGAATTAACTGAATCTCTATGTTACAGCAATTAGTAGTAGTGATTAGCAAAACAGACATTTATTTATATGTAAATGTTGTCAATTATTACTTTAAGAATTTATATAGCAGGGTAAAAACAAAACATTTGTTTGAGAGGCATTTTTTGTCTCTTTGATCTGATTTTAGGGGCATTTTGGTCCTTTTCTGAAATAATTTTGATTCACGAAATACCACATTTTCATGTTGGCAAATCAACATTTGGTTTGAACAGCTGAGATCTGTCTTCTCCTTTCACTACTGGAAACTGGCAGCAGGTCTTAGAAAGGAGGATGGTGCTATTTTCCCCTCTCCATTCTGTCCTCCTCGTCTGTTTTTTTTTTTTAATACCATATTAGATGTTTCATTTTTTGTTGATTCAGAGGTTTATATGGATACAGCATATGTCTTTCCCTTTTTCCATTTTCTGCTTCCACGGGAAGCATAATTGTTTTCTTTCTGATCAAAAAATGTTCCATTTTTCACACCCAAATGACTCATCATAGGCTCCACATATCATCTGTGGCGCCACACAGGACACAGGAGTCTCCTTCATGTACAATTTCTTGACAACTCAATGGATAAAAAACTGAACAGAGTAAAAATAATAATAAGGGGCATTTTCTGCCTAGTCGTTTGTTATTTCATTTACTTTCAAGGGTATTTTTGTTCAGAGTCTCTATTAAAGGAATACTCCATACTCCATACTTACCCAGGCTGAGACAAGATGTTTTCCACTGGTTCTGTTCCCATGGGTAGCATTTTATGTCAGCTTAGCATAAAGACTTGAAGTCTACAGGAGCCATTGGCCTGCTCCATCAAAGTGAAAAAATAACCTTACAGCAATTTGTCTTCTTATTTGTCTGCCTTGTTTACACAATGTATCGTGTATTTGAAATATGCATCTTGGAATTTAAAAAAAAAATGAGAGTCATTTTAGAAGTTAGATAGTTGGAACTATAACCATTGAATATATGCACTATGTACCCTTCCATGAAGTGCAGATATCTGCACACTGCTGAAGGTTAGTAGATGGTTAGTAGATGGAAGAATACATGAGTTCAGCAGTTTCCAGGACCATTTCAAATACACGTTACATTGTGTAAATAAAACAGCTTCGGAGTTGCTGTAAGGTTTATTTTTTCACTTTGACGAAGCTAGGCTAATGACTCCTGTAGACTTCATGTCTCTGTGCTAAGCTAACATGAAATGCTACCCATAGGAACCGAACCAGTATCTGTACAGTGGTGAAATGGTACCAGACATATTGTCTCAGTTTGGGTAAGTCGGAAAAGGGGTATTTTGCCCAAAACTTTGGAGTATTCCTTTAACTCCTGACCCAGCCATGTACAGTAGTATGCGCCTTTTTAACTCATTTCTATAATAATCAGTGGTTGGTGGTTAGCTATCTATTTTTAACCTTTGTTGGCAATTAATGCTTTTGTAATTTTATTTGTCTGACTGATCGTTTCCAGATGCCTACACAGATGAAGACCTGATGTTGTACTGGAAGAGCGGAGATGAATCCCTGAGTACCGACGATCGGATTTCCTTGTCCCAATTCCTCATCCAGAAGTTCCACACCACCTCTCGCCTGGCCTTCTACAGTAGTACAGGTACACACAGACAAGAAATTAGCTAACTGAGTCATACTGCGGAATACTGTTGAGCTGCAATACAGTTAGTCATATGCCAGTTGTACCTCCCAAAAGTCAATCGTCAATTAAACAGTACAGTCGGTACTGTGACGACTTTTTCCTTGGTTTTCTGTTGATGAAGTTTGAAGTTTCTGTCGGTGGTACTCTTTTTTTTGTCTTGATAACTACCCAGTACTTCCTCCGTTCTTTCCAAACTAGCTGAAAATACATAGGCATTTGTTTACATGTAAATGTTTCCAATTGTTGCTTTATATAACGGTAGAAAAAATTAACATTTGATTGAAAGGCATTTTTGTCTCTATGATCTGAAAAATACATCATGCAGCAGATTTTTCCTCGGAGAGATCCACCAGATGTCGAGTGTTTACAACAGCAAATGTAAAAGCTCCCATGCATTAGTCGAATCTCTGTGTTGCAGCAATTAGTAGTGATTAGCAAAACAGACATTTATTTATATGTAAATGTTGCCAGTTATCACTTTAAGAATTTGTACAGCAGGGTAAAAAAAAATTACATTTGTTTAAAAGCCAATTTTTTGCCTCTCTGATCAAATTTTAGGGGGATTTTGGTCCTTTTCTGGGTCATACCATACACAGTAGTTTGTTTATAATGTTGCCTCCTCTTGAATGTGATAGATTATGACAACATTTTCATTTTTCTTTAATAGTGGCTAAAGTTTACAACATTATTGTTTTTTTGTACATTAACAGGATTATTACCCTATTAGCTACAAATTGTTCCTAAATTAATGGTTCATTATGCTCATGGGAGTTTATTACATTAACAGTAATAATAAGTGCATTTCCCAAATGTAAGAAACAAAACCTGAAGCAGCTGATTAGCAGGAAAAAAAAGATTTTGTGCATTGTAGATTGTTTCAACATGGCACCACATCTGAGCTGGTTTCATGTTCCCTTGTTTCCAGGCTGGTACAACCGTCTGTACATCAACTTCACGCTGCGACGCCACATCTTCTTCTTTCTGCTGCAGACCTACTTCCCTGCCACCCTCATGGTGATGCTGTCATGGGTGTCGTTTTGGATCGACCGCAGGGCTGTGCCGGCCAGAGTTTCCCTGGGTAAAATAAAAAAAAAAAACTCATGCCAAATGTACTTTGAAGCAAGTTTGCATGCCTGAGGAAAATCTGTCCGGGTGAAATGATGGGAGCTGGCTGTGACATAGCTTTTTACATAGCTCCGCCAATTGGGAACACACACACACACAAACACAAACCTCCCACTCAATATTACAGCCCTTTGAATTCATTTTCTGCACTGGGGCTGTTTCAGTGCTTGTCATATATGCGTTTTGTTGCTGTTAGACTTGTTTTCCAACTTGCTGAGCTTATTTTATCATCTCATTTCTGTCATTATACTTGGTTCAGTCTCTGTTTGTCGTCTGGATTTCTTTTTCTTTTTTCTTTTTCCTTTTTTTAAAGACAGGGTGCTTTTGGAAGCCCCTTTGAGGTTTCTTTATCATAACTGCAACGTTTGTGAAAAAAAAAAAAAAAACCTTTACGTGTTTTATCTTTTATAAATGGAAGTACACAAACTGAAGCTAGCAGTCACAGCTTGAATAGTGAAGATGCATAGCTCAGCAGCCTGTTGCACCAGTTAAACCTCAGCTGAAACATAAGCTAGTTTGAACATAAATTCTTAAAGGTCCACTATGCAAAATCGACTGAAGTGAGGAGTCAACTGACAAAAACATGGAATAAGCATGTAGTTTAATGGTTGAGTCTACATCACTGGACTGTTTCACTGATAATTTACGTACTTATTCCACAGTTTTGTCAGTTGAGTCTAAAAGGGTCTTCACTTCAGTCAACCCTTAGCAATTTTGTGAAGTGCACCTTTAACAAAAGCCATGCCAATTCAAAAATTTTAATGGCTGTACTAACTAAATAGATCCAATGTAGACATAAGCTCTGACTTAAAGATACAATATGTAATTTTATGATGCTTTAGCATGTAGTGGCTATCCCTATCCACGTCAGTATACAGACTCAAGATGTCAGGAGTTAGAAGCTAAATCGTATTTAATTTATCATAGTTCGATGTAAAAAATATAATAAACAAAATAAAATAATAAATACAAAAAATATTTAAAGGAGCTGCAAGTAGTATCAGGCAAAGCAACAGCTATGGGAATCAAGGCAAACATATTTTATAATTCATATAAGCTACAAGAAGTCATAATGCTAAGTAAGAAGATGATTTTGGAGACGGGGTGAAAATGTCACAGTGACAATGTTTCCATTAGTGGTCTCTTTACGCTCCACTAGCTGAAATTTACCAATCCATGTTGAAGCAATAAAGAGTCCAGCGTTGGGTAGACACACAAACTGTTATGAATTGTGAATGGTTGTGAATTCAGCCTTACTTCAGGTTTATTTACTCAGGCTTACCTTCTGTTTTGTCTTTTGCTCAGGCATCACGACGGTGCTGACAATGTCCACCATCATCACGGGTGTGAATGCCTCCATGCCCAGGGTGTCCTATATCAAGGCAGTGGACATTTACCTGTGGGTCAGCTTTGTGTTTGTCTTCTTGTCGGTGTTGGAGTATGCTGCAGTCAATTACCTATCCACTGTGCAGGACCGCCGAGAGCGCAAGATGAGAGAGCGTGCAAGATCACAGGTAACTACTGTGAGTAGACCAACAGCTTCACTACAAACTGGCTTCCAGTGTTGAAGCAACGGTTTGAGATTTAATGTGTATCTAAATGGACATAAATTAGAAATATATCCCAAATTAGATTTTAAACTACCAACATATAACCAATTAGACACTCTACTGCCAAATTCTACTGTAATTATAAACCAAATTTATGATAATTAAATCCAATAAACAACAGAAGGAGCATGTCAATAAACATGATGCATTTCAACCACGTCTGCCTCAGGTGGAGATCTGTGTGGTTGAGACTTAAACTTCTTTAACTTCAGTAAACACATACGTACATTTTTTGTTTTTTTGCTTTTTTCCCCAAAACTGGAAAAGTTCTCCCTGTTGTTTATCGTGAACTGTTTAGCCTGCTGGTCCTGGAATGAAGATTCCTGTTGCGCCTCCCAGAGGGGAGGAGGACAAGCAGGCTGTGGCTGGGGCGATGCTGCGCGCCCTCCACAGGCACTGCTTCTGGTGGATGGTCTTAGTGACAGGGAGTGGAGTACCGATGATGTGCTGGGCAGTTTTTATTTTTTATTTATTTATTTATTTTAACCCTTTGCACATTCCCACAGTTCTGACTGCTGCTAAGTCAGCTAATGCTGTGTTCAATGACACTCAGAACTCAGCATATCCCTATCGTAAATTTCCAACTTGCAACAACGTGGCATTCAACACAGGGGAATGAATGCTCTTTTGAGTAGGGGACCTCTTGGAGGAAAATTAACAGTTTATTAGCCCTGCTACTCAAAGCAGTTTTTAACAATCTAACTAAAGGCTCCTACACATTGTGTGTTTTTCCCCATGATATCGCCGTCGCAGATGAAAGTTGACAAAGCGTGGCGAAACGTG